>OY744475.1:126347963-126543992 GCA_963556175.1 Tipula confusa
TATTCTCAAAAAATCGGAAAGCCACGGGTTCTGCATGGTAAAAAATTGCAGCTGAAAAATCCAAATCCAATTTTTATTTGTTGAACTTCAGCAACTGTGGAGGAAATCGTTGGAAGCTCTACAGCAGCCATGTTTGGTTATGTTAATGATTTGTTAATTGATGTTGACTGTTTCTATCGTATTTAATTATTTATTATTTTTTTAAAAATTGATGTTTTTAATATTATGATAATCAACTTAATGATTTACAATTTCCTTATTAATCCAAATATTTAATAAGCCCTTATTATGAGTAACTCTAGGAATGGATACAGGATTGCAATTTATATAAGATTGTTTAATCACGTAATACTGAAATAATGGTATTTTGGCGAATTTTTAAATTCATTTAGTTTATATGACGTTTACTTAAAATAGTCTTATTTTATCAGAGAGATGATAAAAAAAATGATAAAAAATGTTTTTAAGATTTAATATGTACCTTGTGGTGAATTTATACCTATTTTTAGTCCTATGTCCTATTTTTAGTATAGTGGTAGCAGCATGGAGGTGAAATAATAAATTTGTGATTTACAGGTGAAAACTAATGCCATCTATTACAGCCTACGACTTAAAAAAATTAGTTCATTAATAGATTTTGTTCTTAGGGGTATTGGCCATAAAACGGTTACTTCAATTGATTTTTAATGTTTAATCAATTTTTTTAAATTCTTGTTTATATTAATTTTAAAGTTTTGTGTCCAGTTATGTTTATATAAAATAGATTTTCAAAATTAAATTTAAATTGAATTAAATTAATTTAAATTTTAAAGAATTGAATTTTAACTTTAAAATTAATATGCATTAGATTCTAAAAAAAATATTAGGTCGATCGATGATCGTTGGAGAGATCGGTTGTGTTTTTTTTCGATCTCTTCATCTTAAAAAATAATTATTTTGGTAGTTTTAATTATTATTAACTAATTATTACGTGCATTGTGGGTCTCACTGATAATCTCAGTGGTTTAGTGGAGTGGATCGTGAGCTTTGTGGTGTACCCAGAGAATAGGTATCAGTGCACAGTTTTTAAGTGTACATTTTGCATTTATTTTATATTTCGTGTATATTTGTGTTTATTTCAGACATTTTATTTATTTTATATGGTTAAAGTTTAATTGTGTATAGTGTTACGGGCTTTGTTTATAATGTAGAGTTGTTATAGTCTTAAATATTTGAGGTGATGATCGAGGTTCTAAATTTCACTTTTTTGCAAATTTTGTATTAGTGTATGAATGTGAGTATGTATGTTCTAGAATAATAAAATTAGGTTATTTGTATCGGCGTTGTTCTTGTTGTTTTTAGTATAAAAATATATAGGAAGAGATCTCACGCATTTAAATGTGTTGGAGAGTGCGTGCGAGAGCTGAGAATAAAATTTTGTTTTTGTTCGTATAATATGTTTATGTGTGCATTCATTTATTTATTTGTTGGGAACATACATGATATGGATCTTCTTATTTTGACCGGGTTTTGGTGGTTGCGTCGATTAGTACAGCAGCGGTGGTTTTTATGTAATAAAAAATGGTCTCTTTGCTAAATATTTGTATGTTGTAAGTAGTGCCATCTATTGTAATAAGGGGGAATTAGAATATAGTCATCAATCAGTCATATAGAATATCGTCATTAGTATAATTCTAATTGGAGTCATATTCTCGCCTGTGTTTTGTGTTAAGTTTTCAATACAAAATGAAATAGATTCAGTTTCTACACTCAATAGGAAATAAAGAGGAATTGTTTCCTATAATGATTTTGATGGTGTATGCAATTTTTTCGTACTTTTAAAGTTAGATATATAATAATTAATAGATAATTATTGATTTTCTAATTTTATTTTATTTATTTTTAATTTAATTTTATTTTATATAATATTATATTTTTTGGTGTCGTTTAGGGATCTGATAGTGTTCCTGTGTTTATGACAAGTGTTTTCCAAAAATAAACTTGCCTGTTTTTAGAGATGCTACTGGTGGCTCTTCAGGAGACATTCCCGAGGTGCTGTGGCTGGTTTCACTGATTCAGTTTCGGTGTGATGTGGGCGGACAATCGCGACAGTGGGGTCAGGTTCACTTTCTAGAGTGAACGCTGCGATGCTCTCGCACTGAGTGTTCAACGAGCGGCTATTCTTCTTGTTGTTGATCACAGCTTGAAATTTGTTTTTGGTTATTGCCTTTTCATTTATTTGCCGCTTTTAAATCTGTAATGTGGGGTTATTGTGAAAGTTATGTGCACTAGTGTTGTCTATGTGGCTAGGTTAGGTTTCGTTTCCGTATTGTACATATCATCAATCGTATTGTAAGGAGCTTCCTTATTTTAAAATTTTATCGTTATACGTATTGTCAGTTAATTAGACTATAATTAGTTTTTGCGATTTAAAGCAAAGGTTAACAAAGGATATAGCCTTGTTGATTTATGGTAGTATTTTTACTTTATTGAGAGTGGTAGAAGGGGTGATGCAAATGTAAATATATTTTCATATTTAATATGTTTTAATATATTTTATATTTTTTTTATTTGTTATATTTAAATTTATTGGTATTATGCTAATATACTTGGTATATTATTATTTTATTATATTGTTATATTATTGTGGTAGTATGCTAATGTTTTATTTGTTATTTTATTGTTATAATGTTGTACTATCGTAGTATTATTATATTATTGTTTCATTTAGTGTTTTATGAGAACAACAGCATAATTAATCAATTCTAGCAATACGAAAATAGAATAATTAATTAATTAATTTGCGAATTGTAGGCAGAAGGTAATGCTGTTTATTACAGGCTATGACTGAAAGAAACTAGCTCATTAATTGTTTTTGTTTACAGGGAACCTTTATAGATTGCACTTGAGGGGTGGCACACTGGAGTGGCTAATTAGAGAAGATAGAATGCAGAGTAGTTCGCCAAAGTTGTGATTGTCTTGTGTTGGCGGTAGTTTGTATGTTGACTTCCGGGAAGCCGGGCCGACTCTGTCATTGCTAACATACATTTCCTTTCCCTGCACCACGGGAAAAAGTACTAGATATCGATTGTTTAGGTGTCTATAACTGGGTCGATTCTGTTATAACTGACACTCTTTTTAATCCTTCGGTTTTGTTGTGTGCGGGTGTGCGGTGATGCCCGGTATTCTGGGAGTTCCTGTTTTGTCCTTGGCCGTACAATCAGACAGAGTTTGCACATGAATCATAGCCTTAATAGTACAGCTTTAAAATCAACTAAAATTGGGTAGTTGGTCAAGTTCAATTAAAAATTGTTAATATAGTTGTGACTTTCAATCTTTTAACTGTGTCATGTTTATTAATTTTAAAGCTTTAAATATTTACCAGCCAATATTTTCGAACAAACATTTTTTTTTACGATATAGATAAATACGCGAGTGTATGGCTAAAATTGATGTCAGTATTTTTGTACAAACAATTTTGCGACTAAATAAATGATTTATAATGTTTAATCAATTTTTTAAATTAAATTCGTATAAAATTTAATGTTTTGTGTCAAATAAAGTGTATTTAAATTAGATTTTCGGCGATTATATTACGTATTTGTCGAAAAGCATAATTCAATTGGTTTGTAATATTTAATCAAATTTTATAAAATTTATAAAATTTTATAAATTTTAATTTATATTATTTTATAATTTCATATTTTTATAAATGTAATAAATTAATTAATTGTAAATTTCAGGCAAAAACTAATAAAATTTATTACAGCATATGGCTTGTACGAATTATGTTATAGTATAATTATGTTATTATATTAAGAATTTATTAATTTGTAATTTCAGATTAAAAATTAATTCAATTTATTACATCCTACGGCTAAGAGCACCTAGTTAAATAATAGATTCTGTTTTCAGGACACCCCTGCTGTTTTCAGGAACACTGGAGTTGCTGACAAGAGATGCCCGAATGCAGAGCAGTTCAGTAAAATTATGATTGTCTTATGCTAACAGTAGTTTGAATATTGACTACCGGGAAATTGGTCTGGCACGTGACTCAGTCTATTTTTAATGGTTCAACAGGCTTCCTATTTTAGCAAAACGTGATCTGGCTACTAGATGAAAAGAATTAATAGTTTTATTTTACAATTAATACTGTTTCAAAATGACACTTTCATAGTACAATTTACAATATAGCAGCCTTAACTAATTCTATATTAAGAAATATTTGTTTATTACATCCACTTTTAGTTCAACATGTCACTTTTTCGGGCATGAAAATGGCGAATCAATAAATAAAATTATTGAGGAAAACAGACCAAAAAATACTATAATCAGTAAATATTGTGGAAAAAACCGACGAATCTTTTTGGTTCCACAAAACAGCGCATTAAAAATTATGGAAAAATAAAAGACTAAAAAAATTTAAGATTAAAAATAAAAATAAAAGATAAACATGTTTTTTGAGTCGAGACAGGGAAAACATTATAGGACCTGAATTTATATTATCGAGCATAATGTCAAAATTCGGAAGACCAAGCTATAACTTGGTTAAGGTTTATTAAATTCAACAAAAATCAGCAATTTTAGGTTTCACACAAATATCGATTCTCGTTTTTTTTAACTGAAATATACACATTAAACCTCTTGTGTTTTAAATACCTCTCAGTACTGCTTTTTGTTTATCTATAGTTGGTCTTTTTTGATGAAGTTATTTTAGACGACTAATGACGTTACCAACCAGACCAATCAAATATGTTCTCGTGCTTTTCAAGATTTTCATTGCAATATACATTTCAAATTATTTCAAACAAAATCAAAACATAAACAACATATCAGTGAAATGTGTGCGTGATCTTTGAAATTTTTAACACTTTAAAATTAATGCGATGTTTTAAAATTGATTTTTATTCTGTTTGTGCTACATATCTTATTATATTATGCTCTATGTATCACACTGAGATAGCATTACGATGAAAAGCAATCGTAAAAGAAAATTGTGAAAAGTGTTATTACTCTAGAAGACATGTTTTATTGTGGTTACAGAAAAAAAAACTAAAGCACATTTTTAAAAGTAAAAATACGTGATGAATATAAAAAATGGAGGTTTACAGTTTGATGGTGTTCAACATACAAAAAAATTATTTTTCTTTTTACCAAAGAAAAACGATTAAATTCAACTGAGTATGTGATAAATTGTATTTTGTTCAAAAAAGATTCGTTTACTTATATAGGAACTGAGATTTGTTGAAAGTGTTTTTCGATTATTTGAAATTGTTCGACATCATTTAATATAATACTGCTATAATTACTTGAAAAATAGTAATCGATGAGTTGGAGTGATTTGCATAACAAATTAAGCTGGCAGCATTAGAATATGGTTTCATGTTTGACTTTCGCATAGACCGCAAATTCAAATGTAAGCTATATGGCTGTTTTTAATACCAAATATACCTTTTGATTCGTTTGATTGATTAATTGATTGATGAGACTGTGACACTAAGCGCTTGTCAAGTGTTCCAATTAACGACGGTCCTTTTCCCAAAGCCTTTTTACATTTAACAAACGGCAGGATAGGAGTGATTTTCAAATATTTATATTGCTATAAATACATTTTCATGCATGATAGAAACGACCCGGTTTCAGACACCTCATTATCATTACTGCACAATTCTAATCTATTTTTGTGGTGTACAGAAAGGAAAGGTATGTCACAGAATTGGTCCGATTTCCCGGTAGCCAACATTCAAACTTATGTTAGCATAAGACAATAACAATTTATTTAGGCTTCTTTGCATTCTGCATTCTGTATTCTGTTATTTCTTATCAGAAACTCCTGTGTGCCACCATTGAACTATAATCTGCAAAAAAATCCCTAAAAACAAAATATATTAATGGGTTAATTTCTACAAGCCCTATGCTGTAATAAATTGGATTAGTTTTTGACTGAAATTTACAATTAATTAATTTATTACATCATTAAAAATATAAAATTATAAAATTTATAACATAAATTAGATTTTAAAAAAATTGATTAAACATTACAAATCAATTGAATTAACCGTTTGTTGACCAATACGTAAAACCCTCGCGATTATACAAGCCGTATTCAATTTCTCTTGCACGCGGATTACTACTCATTTTACAGACTGCATAAGAAACAGTACTGTAAAACTCCATGCAAACAATATAAAAATATATTTTTTAATTCTCTTTTAACAGGGCATCAGTATTAGTATTATCAAAATATTTCATATAAAAAAAAATTGTATATTCTCTTTATTGTCGCCTTCCATTAAATCTAAATTTACCAATGAGCATTTTATTCTCTCTACTTTTTTGTCTTTTAAATTTGATTGTTTTTTCGTCAATTTTTACTCTTTTGTTTTGTAGTTTGCGTATTTTAATCCATTTACACTATATTCGCTATCATATACCGACACAAAACTTTAAAATTACCTTTTTAATACAAAATATATCAAAATATATATCTGTATGTTTCTTTAAGATTGATGTCATAACACATGTCGCTAATATTCCTTAGCTAGAAGCTCTAAAAACTGGCTAGGATTCAATATATTAATCATTTATTAATCTAAACATCAAATGATTACAGAAGTGAACACTAAAAGTAATAGAATAAATCAGATAAACAACTTAGTATCGCCGTTGGCTATCGTACATGGACACAAATAGGGAATTGGAACATCCGAACTCTAACAGAAACATGAACATCACGGCTAAAACACATTTCGAGGATCAAAAATGCCATGGAGTATCTGTTCATCATGTTAGAGGCGGCTGAAACGAAGCCTAGTAGTAGGTATAAACAACTGCGAAAGTCACCCCAGTTAAAAACCAAAAATGAAGAAAAGCAAAGATAAAAATACGGTGCAGTGATTCAAAAACCCCGTACCGGTGGCGTTTATACTAGTCGTCGAAACCTACCGACCATAATGTTCCAGAAGTGGAAAACTTGGCTTCCAAAGCAAAAAGTGTTACAAGTTCGTTTAGTTCAGTTAATCAAGGAACTCAGTGAGAAATTGAGAAAATCCGAAGTGGCTTTGAAGAAGGATCGTGAATAGAAAGGTCGGCAACCCCAGATGGACCTTCATGTAATGTTGGAGGTTGTTCGCTCTAGCAATTACAGGAAGTTTAATAGTACAACTTTGGCACCAGAATTTTTAAATTGCGCTGCTTTTTTAGTCTATGGGAAGTTACGCCTTTAAGAAAACATAGACATGCTGATTTAGGTTTTGTAAGATGTAAAATCGATGGATGCATATCTAATAGCTGCTACGCTTATCCCAATGCAACTATAGAAAAGTTCAAATTTTTCTGGATCGCATGATTAGTGACGCGCAATCGTATCTCTTTGTTGCGGTTTAATGAGGAAGGCGAGTTACTAATAATGGACGGAAAGCTCTACTGGAAGCATTTTCGTTTATTTAAATGGTATTACTGAAGGTTAGTAACACCTCCTCTTTTCATAGGAGTAGTGCTGACTCGATAGTTAATCTCACATGGATTTGTGAGTGTCTCATAACCAAAGTGTAAAGTTGGGAAGAAAGTGGTCTATATAAACACATAGCTTTGCATGATGGCAAACACCAAAGAGATGTTTCGAAAGAAACAACGGAAATTTAATGGCTAGAAACAAAATGTTGGAAGGGATAGATAGATTTTTAGAATATGGATAAAAGATAGATTTTGTTCAAGAACTACAGAAAATCAGGTGTCCCAAATGACAAATTCCGTTACAATAGCTTATGATGCGGTAATGCCATGGAGACCAATAGATAGCTGGAAAGTTCCACTGTACTGGTTGACCAAGAAAATAGCCAAAAGGAACGAAGGCATTAGAGAATCCTTTATCATACCGCCCAATCTCTTTGCTGGAAATAGCAGTAAGAAACGATAATGGAGATGGTTTGGTCATACATTAAAGAAACCACTAGAACAGTAAAGAACATTAAAAAACAGTGCAAGTAGATTCGAAAGAACTTAGCAAATCAAAAGTGAACATGAAAGTTGTAGCCCTCAATATGCTCCTAAATAGTATATCAAGGGTGTAGTATTATGTGCGCGTTTTCTAAGGTAGACCACAAATACAAATTACTTCAAAGTCGTCGACTTTCAATTTATCACATTCGTGAATATCAATATTCAGGTTTATGTAGAACACATGTCATTTAACTCGAAATTTTGACAATATGAATTAACTCGATTGCCTTTTTGATATAACTCTATTTCTCGAGCACAACGGCTCCAATTAGAAGTTAAAATTCAACTTAAATATGTACTTGGATTTAAATTCTTTCTTTACGATATCCAAACTTCACACTACAAGAAATATTTTTATCTTTACGTTTGTTTTGTTTAAGAGATTTTCTCGTAACTAGCAAACTATCTTACGAAAATTTTTCTTTTTATATTTTTGTGTTTGTTTTTCCGGCTTACTTTTTATACCACCTAATTTTTTTTTTGAAGAAAATACATGATAATTCCGAAAAATAAATTAAAAAATTTGGACTGATGAGATGAAACGCCAAAATACTCCCCCCGTAGGGAAAACAAAAAAATTTAAGGTGATTTTACGAAGTCCAAAAACGGCAAGGTGGTTTGCTCACACGACTCACTCTAGTGACAGTACGTTTTGAAGAAGAACTAAAATGTGGTATTAAATCGAAAGTAACTTTTTTTGAAATTGTTTTCGAATTAAAGTTTGCCTTTTCTGTTGAAATAGGTAATTTAGACTTAGGTTGTGATGCAATTTGTTGATTTTTCCACTGATTCTCGAGATAACAGAGTTTAAGTATATCGATCGAAATGTTGCAGTGTTTTAATTTAATTTCAATGACAAATGACTTTTCGGCACGACTAATAACCAAATGTGGATCGGTGTAAGAAGGTTGTGAAGATTTTCTCACAGAATCAGTTCTAAGAAACACGTGAGATCACGAATTCAAATCTTTGTTAATGCACATTTTTTCAGAGCAATGTTTGGATGCTGATGAAGGCCTAATTTTGTCAAAATGATGTTTTAAAGATTTCACGAAGTCAGATTATGAAATTTTGCTTAAATCACTGTCAAAAAATTGACCAGGAACTCGTAAAGAAGTTCCGAATACTAATCCAGCTGAAGGGGCTTGTAGCTTCTCGCTATAAGTAGTCCTTAGGCGAAGCATTATTGATGGAAGAATTCTAGTCCAATCCGTGCGGTTATGACACATAATGGCAGATTTGATGATACGGTACCATCGTTCGATCATGCCGTTACATTTTGAGTTAGAAGCAGTTGGTATTTTTCTCTCGAACCCAAGTGTTTTAGATAATTCTGAAAAAAGTTGGGACTCGAATTGTCCTCCCTGGTCTGTTACAATAGTCATTGGAACACCGAAACGAGATAACCAATTTGAAACAGCAAAAGCGACCGTGGCAGCAGAAATATCTGTGGCTGGAATCGCCTCGGGCCGAAACACAATATCGCTTATCTTCAGAAACTGGTAGCGGACCAATAATGTCGAAATGGATTTCCAAAAAAATGATGAGAAGTTAATTTAAACGTGCCAAGAGGTGAATAGGAAGTTGTTTAAATTTTAAAGCCGAATTATTATTTAAAATATCTTGAAGCACTACTTCATTGGTCTGCGCATCTTCAATTGCCGAGTAATCAATACTTTCCTGTAAAGAAATTTGGTCAATACGAGACAATGCATCTGCTACAACATTATCAACGTTGTTGTATATCAGTTGTAAACTGGCTGATAAAATCAAGATGTCTAAGCTGGCGAGGTGCGGCTTTTTCTAAATTTTGATGGAATGCGAAAACTAATGGTTTGTGATCAGTAAACAATGTAAAATTTCGACCTTCCAAAATATACCGAAAATGTTTGATACCGAAATATGCTGAGAGTAGCTCTCTATCGTATGCATTATAACGTTGTTGTGTACCAGTGAGACGCATAGAGAATAAACTAAGTGGTTGCCAAGAATTTGAAATTAGTTGTTGTATAACTACTATTAGTTGTTGTACCAATTGCTGTGTCTGAGGCATCAACCATAATTGCCAAATGAGCAGGTGAAGATGGGTGTGCCAGACAAGTTGCATTGGATAATTTAGATTTACAATTTTCGAAAGCTTAGATTGAAGATTCTGTCCATGTAATTGGCATTTTGCTATTTTTTTTTGTAACCTTTTAGAAAATCGTTTGATGAAATTTGATCGAAAGTTGCATGGAAAATAAACCGACGGTAAAAATTTATCATGCCTAAAAATCGTTTTAATTGTTTTACGGTATGCGGACGTTCGAAATTAGTGATTACATTGACTCGATCTTGTGTTGGAACTATACCGTGAGCATTTACGTTGTAGCCTAAATAGTTAACTTAGGTATTGGCGAAAATGCATTTTTCCAGGTTAATGACTAGACCGGATTTTAATAATCTTTCTAAGATAATTTTGAGGTGAAATAAATGTTCCTCGAATGATTTTGATGCAATTAAAATGTCATCCAAATAGATGAAACAGAATGATAAACCGAATAAAACAGAATGCATCAATCGTTGAAATGATTGAGCTGCATTGCGGAGGCCAAAAGTCATTTTACAGAATTCAAATAATCTGAAAGGTGTTGAAATGGCTGTTTTAGGTATATCTGAAGGATTAATAGGAATTTGTGATACGCTCTAATTAAATCTAAAGTAGAGAAAATTTTGCACTCATCCAATTGATACGAAAAGTCCTGAAGGTATGGAATTGGATACCGATCAGGTACTGTGACGTTATTCTCACAGCCTCGCCAAGTTTCATCTTTTTTTATAACGAGATGCAATGAACTTGACCACGCACTGTTACTGGGTCTACAGACTCCTTGTGTCATCATTTTTTGAAATCCAATTTTAGCGTCCTCCAATTTATCTGGTGGCAATCTACGCGTTTTGCAAGATAATGGTAGTCCACCAGTCTCTATCACATGTGAAACCTCATGTTTAACGGGGCTCAAACCAATTGTGTCTTTCGTAATTTCGCTGAATTTTGAAAGTAAATTTGTAATCTCTGGGGCCAAATTGGATTTATTAATATTGGATAAAGAATAAAGTTCTAATTTTGGAATATAGACCCAAACGAAAATAGAGAAGTTACCGATATCCTCTGTCTCTGCAAATCGACCAAGAGTCCGGTTTTTTTAGAAAGTTTGCACCAATTATAGCCAAAGTGACATCCGCGATGATAAATTTCCAAACAAAATTCCGTCTTAGGCCAAAATTTAACTTTAAATCGCAAGTTCCAAAAGCATTTACCCGAGTTCCGTTAGCCGCGAATAAACTGAACTTCGAATCAATCACTAAATTATTATACCAATTTTGCGGTACAACAGAAACATCAGCTCCGATATCAATTAAAAACTTGCGTTTTATACAAATGTCCGTGACTAGAAGACGATTCGAACCTGCTTCATCGCTTTTAGTCGTCTCTTTATGATAAGTATTTAGTTTTTTGTATTTACCGATTTTTGCATGAATTCAGCGTGCCTTTTGCAAGACGATACACATTTTAACGCCTTGTCTCCGAATCGCTGATGGTAAAAACACATTCCTTTATCAAAATTTTTACTATTAGATTGCGACCTATTTCTTGAATTTTGCGAGTCTAAATGATTAGAAGAACGGGAACGAGAATTTGTTTTTAAAAAAGCCGAAATTTCAGAGAATAATTCTGTTTTCAACGGTAAAAATTTTGCATTTAAATCCTTTTCC
Source organism: Tipula confusa (assembly GCA_963556175.1). Lineage (NCBI taxonomy): Eukaryota > Metazoa > Arthropoda > Insecta > Diptera > Tipulidae > Tipula > Tipula confusa. The sequence goes on from OY744475.1 coordinate 126,359,700, forward strand.
GAAAACAATGACGAATGATTTATTGTAGAAGAAACGGAAACAGGATTGAAATTTTGCGGCTGAATATTTTCTAAATTTTTAATCAAATGAATCTGCAGATTAGACATTGTTTCTAAAACTGAATCAATGTTAATAGAACCTTCATTAAAATTAGTACCCGCATTCAACTGTAATCGAGCCAAAAGTTGGGAAGGTTTCTGGTCTCTTAAAGTTAAGAGATGCAATAATTTATTTAATTTACATTTCTCCGAATGTCCCATCCGTCTAATTACCTCATTTTTGAATGTAGTGTATGGAGGTGCTCCTTTGTCTTTCAACCTTACGTCTAAAGCACCAACAGCATGTGAATACTTGGTGGCTTCGGCTCTTACGTTTGACACTCCGAATTGCTCTTCCAAAATTAAAACCCAAAAGGTAGGATTCTGCTGGTATAGTTAGTTTTCTACTTACGTTAGTTTTCTTTAAGAGATTTTCTCGTAACTAGCAAACTTTCTTACGTACATTTTTCTTTTTATATTTTTGTGTTTGTTTTTTCGGCTTACTTTTTATACCACCTAATTTTTATTTTTGAAGAAAATACATATTAATTCCGAAAAATAAATTAAAAAGTTTGGACTGATGAGATGAAACGCGATTCAAGGGAAATGAATCATAGGTTTGCTGGAAATCCAGTTTATACACAATTCGGTCAACGGTTCAAGATGTAATAAATTATTTCCTATTTATAAATATTTTGGCCAATAACAACTATCGAACTAGATGACCGCGGCATGATAAGCAACTATTTTAACCCCTACTATACATACTCAATATTACCAGGGTAAAATACCAAACAGAATATTACAATTTAGTTGTTCTGCAAAATCGTGAAAATTCACTTAAGTTTTATGGCTTGTGGCCATAGAATTTTATAATTACATTTCCTTTGGTTACAAAATTTTATTTTAACTATTTGATTACATTAAGCTTATACCAATAATTAATTCCCATTTTATTTGTTTTGTGTCAGTTTTAAAAATTTTGTTACATATTTAAATTTTTAACGATGATAAAATTTATGTAAAATTTTCTAAGGATTATTTTATAATCTCGACATCAAATTATATAAAAATAAATCCCAAATGAATTAAAAAAAATAAAAAATTAAATTAAATGATAAAAATGGGAAAATGGTAAAGACACTCGAATTAAGTTTACTTTAGTTTTCTATATACCGCATAGAACAATATACAATATTTATAGTTGACGGAATAATTTTCTTTAGTTTCCCTCTTGTTATTTACGTTATAACAATATTTATAGTGTTGTTCAAAAATATAATAATTTTCGATGGGGATGGAATTTTAATTAAATTAATTTTTTTTTATTATTTAATCAAAATATTATGTCTCGTTGAATACGCGAATTTAAATAAACGATATATAGTTTTAAATAAATAAATATAATATATCTTTGTGATACAGTATGATCTCGAAAATATTTTCTTCGGCTGTGGGTGCCACCTAGGCACTCTAATTGTGATAACAATTAAAATTTGAGTCTACTTATTTTTTTATTTTTTTTTCAGTTGTGATTGAACAAATAGTTTTATTACACACTGACTCCTGGAGTTCATTGTCATTTACATTCCGTGATGTGATAATTTATCCTAAGTCCATGGAAGAAGAAATCAAATTTAGAGAAGATTGTGATATTTCTGCAAATGTACAAGAAATGCGAACTAGACATTTAAATTTTTAAGGTGTCATATTATATTTATTTGTAATGGTGCTTTGTCAATGCCACACAGTACATTGTTTAGAAAAAATTACATCATTGTTGTAGAGTTGTTTCCTTGTTACCCTCTTGATACAGTTTGCTGATTTTTGTCGGAATACATAATAGCAGTGTCATTGACAAATGTTGATGACCAACATCTTTTTCAGTAATTGGTAGGTCTCCCGTGACACCACTGGGCTAAACACGCTTCCTTGAGGATTTCCTGCGTTTATTAGATTTAGCTCGGTAATTTTCTTTAACCGAACATTTTTTTTCAAACAATTCATTTTCAAGGATTGCAACAATATTTCATATGTTTTCATACAATATTTTTGGAAGCAGAGTTTGTATTTTGTAAATCAGGCCCTTATACCACACATTGTCAAAAGATTGCATCAAGAAGAACGGCAGAACAGTTTATTTTCCTCTAGATTTGAACTTTTTTTAATTTTTATTTTATTACAACTGATTAGTTTACTTATTTATGCCCGGTTTCACAAAAATACAAGTTAACAGCCGATTAACTAACGCTTAGCAATTTACGTATTTTTATATATTTTTTTTATTATAGTTTTATTACAACTGGCTTACAATTCATCCAGTAATTTGTCTTTAATATCTGGTGTTCAATATTTGAAGGGATGTAACCCATAGGTTAGTCCCGAATTAGTTTATTATAGTTCTGGCTACCCTAATTCTAAAGTTATCATTCTTAAAGGACGTTTAGCTAAGTTGGTTTTATCCATCATACGAAGAATCTCGATATTTTCATGTTGATAAAGACAAAGTATGTGTTTCCTCGTGTGCTTCCTGATTTCTTCGTTGAGGTATTCCATCTTTAATTCCCTATGGAGGTTATAATTTCTGATGTACCATTTACAATACCACGTAAAACTTTGTTTTGAAATGAATGTATTATTTTTACATTGGTCTTCTTGGTGCATCTCCAAAGCTAAATACCGTAGGTTCATATTGGTTTTAGAATTTTCATATATAGCAGCAGTTTATTGTGTAATGATAGCTCGGAATTCCTACCTATAAACAAATACATTTTTCTATATTTGATGTTAAACTCTTCGTTTTTTTACATGCTCTTTCCACTTCAGCTTAGCATCAGCTGTTATACCTAGATATTTTGCTGTATTTGCATGTATAACTTGATGGAATTAATCATAAGCAGAGCTGGAAACTTGAAAAAGAAATACGGATGTTTCAAGATTAAATTTTAATTATGAAAAATCTTTTATTTAGCTATATGATTTTAACGTGTCACTTGATTGATGGTTTAATCAGAAGTAAAGTTAGACACAAAAGTTAAATAAAGTGGAACATATGCAATGATTCGAATGCGTCCAAAACTTATTTCCAATACACCTCCTCATTTGAATCATCAGTTAACTTTACATGCATTCCTAAGAACATTGACACGACGTCCCTGTTTTATCATGTAATCTGCCTCCATAGTTTCCGTAGGAAAATGTCGACATGTAACAACACATTTATCGATGTAATCCTTGCCAAATGCCTCTCGAACATCAATATATTTGGTACGTGACGACAATTTCTCTTCCGTTATGAATTTCAAAAAACTTTGTCTTCGAACATTGTCGTCGGTTTCCCAATGCGTTGAGTTAACGACGAATCCGATTCGCCTCTTGACATGCTTCAGACAACGCAATAAATTCTGCTTCCGTTGATGATAGCGCAATGCAATCCTGTCTTCGACTGCACCAACTCTCCGTTACAATACTTGAATATGTAACCAGACTTTCTACTTTCACGATCATTGCCCAACTTGCATCTGCACATCCTATTAACTGATCCGAACCATCACTCTTCCCAAGTGACAATCGCAATCCGGCAGTACACTTTAAATACTTTAATACCCATTTCAATTCGTTCCAATCCTCCTGGTTTGGACTGGACAACTTTTGTGCGAGAATTGAAACCGCTGCCAATATGGCAGATCTCGTGTTGACTGATATGCACAGTAAGCCCGAGCAACTTTTGATATTTGCCGTTGCCCAACAATAAATCCGTGTCTCCTCCTTTACCATATTCAACTGATAATGGAACTGAGGCCTCCTTTGTATCAGACATTTTGAAATCCTTTATTACTTTTCTAATGTAAGCAGTCTGATTCAACGTGTAATGGCCATCTGCTTCCTTCTTGACTTGAAGACTCAAGAAATCCTTAATCTCTCCCAAGTTCTTAATCTTGAATATCGAACTTAAAAATGTTTTGCGCTTGGAGATTATCACCAGCAATGACCACATCGTCAACGTAGATTAATACGTAGCATATTTTCCATCATGTTTGTTGGTGTACAAGCATGGATCATTCTTGTATTGAACAAAACCGAAATCGATGAGAATTTGATGAATTGTTTTGTTCCAATTGCGCGCTGATTGTTTAGACCATATATACTTCTTTTTAGACACACTATATCTTCCCCGCCTTCAAATTTGAATCTCGGCGGTTGTCTCATGTAAATTGTTTCAGCTAATTCACTGTTAAGAAAAGTCGTTTTCACATCTAGATGATAAATCTTCATGTCCTCGTTTGCTGCCACTGTAAGCAATGTTCGAAACGTAGTTTGACGATCATAGTACCGTATTTCTGCAAAAAACCTTGAGCAACAAGCCTTGCCTTGTGTCTGACTACTTCTCCATCTGAATTGTATTTTAGCTTGTAAATCCACTCGAAGCTAAATAGATTTGGATTTTCTGGAATTTTCACAAACTCCCATGTTTGATTCTCCATCAATGACTTCATCTCATCTGTCATTGCTTGAATCCACAGCCTCTTTTGATCACCCTTGATAGCTTCTACGTAGCGTTTAGGTTCTTGAATGATTGAATTCACCATGTGCATTTTTTCAATAAGTGTCCTTGGTGAAATTCCTTCGTTAGCGCGTTGTGATCGTCTAACAATTAGCTCTTCATCTTTATTCTGAACGAGACCCTGTAGTGAATTCTATTCCTGAACTTCCTCATCGACTAATTCCTCTTGCACCTAATCGTTCTATGCATTTTCAAAGTTGTTCAACTCTGAATTGTCGATAATTTATTCCTGTTGGTAATTTTTGCTGGACATGATAGGTAACAAATGGCCCCTTTCAACGACCTGTTTTCTTTGGTACATGCATATAACGTTCTGATTCGAATTTTCTGAAATATTACACATTCGGACTTTTCTGGAACCAGCCTTCATATGGCGTTGTTTCTATACCCTTAGTTGGCAAACGATTCTGGACAAAGTTAGCCATCATTGCAGCTTCGCCCCAAAATTTTTCTCTAGACCTGCATCAATTAGCACACAGTGAGCCATTTCTACCAATGTTCTGTTTTTACGTTCCGCTGTTTTTTTTTGTTGAGGTGTGTACCAAGTAGTTCTCTGGATTTGAATTCCGCTTGACTTTAAATAATTCACGAATTCATTACTGAGGTACTCTCCTCTTCGATCTGTACGGATGCACTTAGGTTTCTTTCCGAATTAAACCTTTACCATCGCAATATATTCTTGAATTTGCTGTAAACTGATGATTTATTTGCGATTAGGTAGCTGACTGTAAATTTTGAGTAATCGTCTATGAATGTCACAATGTAGTGATTACCTGATGGTGTGGTCGTTTGCGTCGGACCACAAACATCCGAATGAGTCAGATCCATAACTGCAACTGCTCTATTACTCGACTTGACCGGAAACTTGATTCGAATAATTTTTCCTTCGAGACACACTCTGCACTTGAAGTTGATTTCGCAATCCGCTGTACACTCGCTGAAGTTAATACCAAATTTTGTTTCACTAATGATTTCACTACTTTGATGTCTCTATGGCCTAGAACCTTAATGCCCATAATGTATGCAGCCATTGGATTCCTTTTCGACCAAATAAACTTTGTGAAGTTCCTTTAGTCTGTAAAGGATACCGCTGATTTCGCCAACTGCAATTTGCCGACTGTTCTCCCTTATTTCCCACTTACTTGAAAACCTTTTTCCGTTAGTTTTTGACTGAAAGCAAATTTCTCTTGATATCTGGCATTAGCAACACGTCAATGACTCTTACTGGAACACTTTGATTTTCCTCGTTCAGAAAATCGGCTTAATTGTACCACGTAGCTGTTAATTGTTGACCACTTGCAACACTTACTTTATCTTTACAATTCATGTCAATATAGACGAAAATATCCTTAGAGCTGGCAATTTGACACGTGGCACCTGAATCGAGAATCCAGCCATCACCTACTTGATGTGTCACAAACAGTTTTTCTGTTTCATTTTTCGCTAAATCAACCTTCTGATTACTTCCTTTCTTTTTGTTGAGCCAGGCTTTGTATCTTCGACAATTCTTTTTGATGTGATCGCTTCTTTTGCAAAAATAGCATTCAGACTTTTTATTTTCCCTTTTTTAACCTTTCGTTGCTGTCCACGCTGCTCTAACTGGTGATGGTAGTACCTCATTGATGACTGCCCATAAGCCCTTTTCCTTAAAAAGCATTTCAATTTTGTATTTCCAAATGCTGTGTCTTGACTTAGCTGACCGCATCTTTTTCCGTATGTGAATTTCACAACACCGAAAATCAATTTCACTTGATTCAATTAATTTGCCTTATTTTTTTTTCGAAATATTCTTATTCTTTATAAGGCTCATAACCTGTTGGAATTAATGCTAAGCAGAGCTGGAAACTTGAAAAAGAAATACGGATGTTTCAAGATTAAATTTTAATTATGAAAAATCTTTTATTTAGCTTTATGATTTTAACGTGTCACTTGATTGATGGTTTAATCAGAAGTGAAGTTAGCTACAAAAGTTAAATACAGTGGAACATATGCAATAATTCGAATGCGTTCAAAGCCTATTTCCAATAGGTGAGTTGATTTTAACTGATATCCACTTAACTTTTTTGTTGGTGAAGTTAACATGAATTGATTTAGTTTCATTTAGCTGGAATCGCCATCTCTTTTGTCATTTACTCAATGTGTAAGTGGCCCTTTGCACTTTTTTTCGTTGCTTCTTTTACATTGTTACCAATTGCTAAGGCTGCAGAGTCACCAGTAAATGTTGCTATGTGAGTTTTATCTAAATTTGGCAAAGCTCTAGTGTATAGAATAAACAGGATTGGACATAATACACTACCTTGTGGTACTCCTGCTAATATTTTAAATAATATTAGTAATAATATTATTAGATATTATAATAATATTATATCCCTGTATAGGGATTGTTTTGAGTTGGTATCATGTAACCTTATTGTAGCAGTTTTAATAATTATTTTTCGTTAAAGACAATTTATTTTATGAGTACATCGATACTAGTCGATATGTTACGGCTAATGTGTGAAATTGATAAAGTTGCAGATTTACCGGCGAATGTACAGATTCACCAATATACGTGGTAAATGTACATATTATAAGATGGCCAAAATATGTATATTTCGTACCTTTCCCGGTAAATTTGTAAATTTGCTATTGCAACTTGGGAAATGTGAATATTAACAAATTTTCTGAATTTGTACATTAAATTTATGCAAGTATACCATTATTTAATTTATATTAAAGGTTCATTTGAAGATTGCGTTTTTCTGTATGATTTAATTTTTTAGAATGAAATTTCCAAATAACTATTCAGCAAATGTAATTTTAAATTAAATTGTAATTAATTAGTTATAGTTTTTCAACATAATTACATTTTAATATTTGCAAAACAATTAAAAATTCACCAATTGTAGTGTTTTAATTTTTTTATAAAAAATAAAATGTTAGTAAATTAAAAAAGTAGATTTATTTAAAGAAACTAATACATAAATAAAATTTGAGTTATTCTGGATGGATAATTTTAAACAATTTTTTAATAGGAACATAATTTTTGTTTGAACATATATTTTTTTTTTATTAAAAATTCATTATTAAGGATACTTAATAAATGTACTTAATTCTGTTTGAATCCTCTGCAAAATGAAATTTGAGTACATATTTCCAAACGGCTTACTTCCTTCTCATTTTAATGCAAGCAGACCATTGTTATAGGTCGATTCCGCAGCCAACTTCAAGATTTTTTTGTGTAAGGAAAACAAACACGTTAAAAAATTGTTCATATATTTTGTTGGAAGCTGAAAATTTTTTGTGGAAATTATTAAACCTATTTATGTTTTGAACTTCATAATACTTTTATTTGAAATGTGTTAATTTATTATCCATTTAGCGTAAATATTTAACAGAGCATGAATATTCAGCTTCGAAATTTTAAAATATGGAAAATAAAAGCTCGGTTCCGATAGGCCTAAATAAAAAACATGATTAGTTTTGAGCGAAACTCTATATAAAACATTTTGATCACGCTCTGATGGACATCTGGTGACGAACATTTTAACTATAATCAGAGAATATTTTACTTCGAGTGGTTAACGCAAAAGCGCCACCTATGGGAGATAAAAGTAACAATGCCAAACATTTATAAAGGGAATCCTATCTAAACTCAGTAATAAAAATTTAATAATTATCAAAAAATTTTCATAATTTATTACAATTAGATGAAGAAAATTTGTTTATAAAGTATTAAATTTTAAGTTTAAGTGATAAAATACCATTGTATTTTAGCTAGATAAACTGCTTCAATGTAGTCGCAAATTTTAATGTGAATTATGAACGTTAAAGCTGTTTTGCAAATTTAATATAATGCTGATATGAGTGACTAATATTTATTTAATCAGCTTATTGAGATAAAATCGGGTGTCCGAGGAATAAAATATCGGCTATTGTTCGTTAATGAATTTTCTAAACGGATAAATTATTAAAGATGTGCGCGCTGAAATGAAGAAAAATATAGATTACCTACATTTACTAAATAGTAATAAAAATACCACGTTATACCACACTGTAACCTCAGTAGTATAACAGTATATAGCAAAGAAGTATGAATGGTGCAAACGCGAAGTATAATATGTACTTTAATACTTTAGTCCATAATTTTTTGCTATTTCAATAAAGTATGCATCTAAAAAGTATTGGTATAATATGTTGTTGTTATAAATGTCGGCTAAACTTCAGTAGTTGTCAACACTTGGTGATTCACCTTTACTCTGGTGTTACCATCTATGCATAAACCATAATATTCACCTTCACCAAAGCGCTACCGTCTATGCATAAATAATGTGTTGACAAAATACCAAAGTAGTTCGTAAATGTCATTCGTTAAATTTTAATTTAAAATAAAATAAACCTTCAATTATGTATATTTTTTTAAGATAAACGCACAGAATGAAAATAAATGAAAATGTATTCCAAAAAAATTCAACACAAAATTCGAAAAACTATTGACTATTAGAGCGTGTCAGATTCCATCTAGCGGATTTTTTGATAACAGAGCTAGCACATTTTTTTGAAATTTCTGATTCATATTGTTGTAGTTGGCGGCAATCAAACAGTCAAATAATTTGTAATTTTATGTCACTATTTGACATTCAAACGTCAAATTTCTGTGCTAGCCCAATTACATTTTTTCCACTAAAGGCGCTTTTTGTACTTGTACAATCGCCAATAAAACACTTTAAAAAAAAATACATCCCAATATGCACGGCCGTTTGCTTTTTTATGTGAAAAACGTGCTGCGACTATGAAAAGAAACATGAAAAGTCACAGAGTCATGTTTTTTTTATTAAAGCCCTGTTCGAGCTCGAGATATTTTAATTCCAATTATTTGCAGCTAAAACCAAATTATTAAAACATTTAATCTATTGAATATACCATATTCAATTTTAAACTACATAATTTAATTAATCATCTTAAAAAACATTTCAAAGTAAAACTTATTTTTGCAAGTTCTCAACAGTTCGCAAGTGTCCTGAATAAAACCATGGAATTGTTGAGAACACGTAAATACAACTTTTATTTAGAAATGTATTTTAAGATGATTAATTAAATTATGTGGTTTAACATTGAATATGGTATATTCAATAGATTAAATGTTTTAATAATTTGGTTTTAGCTGCAAATATTTGAAATTAAATTATCGCCATTCTTTCCATAATCAGGCCATTCTTTCCATAATCACAGCACGTTTTTCACACAGAAAAGCAAATGGAAATCCGTGTGCCGTGCTTATTGGGATGTATTATAGCAAATCCAAATGGAATAGATTATTGTACAGTTAAATTTTTTGAGTATTATTTTGTTTTTTCAGAACTTTTTGTTTTAGACTGGTTGTTACTTTTTGTGTACAATTTTTATGTTGCGTTATTGTATATTGACCGTAACTGCACCGTTACAAAATTGATCTCATAAGAGTTGCGAATTATTGTATAGTAAAGCGTGTATCCTCGAAACAAGTAAGTATGTGTAGTTTTCGGATTTTAAAATACAATATTTATTTGAGCTGTTGAAATGGACCAAATAAATTAAATTAAAAGTGTGAACTAGTATAAAATAAAATGTGGTATCGTTATAGGTTTCGGAATAAAAATGAAAGACAAATTTGATCAGCAAATTTGAATTAATAGCCCAAAAAACTATGAACAATGTTTTTTTAAATAAGACGTTATATGAGCAACTAATTAACGAAGTGACCACCGCTAAATTAAGAAAACATCATAAAACACCCCTGGAATATCGTCGTCTGCTACGTTATGAGATAATTAACTTAGGAAAAGAAATAAAATTAATTTCACCCATTACTAAAAGGGAAGGCGGTAGCATTAAGTATTTTGTTCATACAGAAGAAATTTTCGATGTAATATTTAACGCTCACCTTTCTACTGGGCATGGTGGCCGAAATAGACTTATAAAGGAATTAAATATCAAATATAAAAATATAACTGTTGAAACCATTGTTATATTTATCGTTGTGTACAGCATGTGAACAGAAATGCAAAAAACAGCGAAAAGGTGTGGTGGTAAAACCGATTTTGGTAAATGAAATGAACTCCAGGTGTCAAGTTGACTTGATAGATCTTCAGACGCACCAGATAATGACAATAATTTTATTCTAAATTATCAAGATCATTTAACAAAATTCGTAATTTTGAAACCTCTGAAAACTAATACAGCTGATGAAGTGGCGGATCATTTATTTGATATATTCACTCTTATTGGTGCACTATCTGTTCTCCAAAGTGACAACGGTCGCGAACTTGTGAACAAGATAATTGTGAAGTTAACGGAGTTTTGAAATGGAATTAAAATTCTTCACGGAAAGCCTAGACATTCACAAAGTCAGGGATCAGTTGAACGGGCGAACCAGGACGTTCAAAATATGTTGTCCACGTGGATGACTACAATTAAAGGTAGCTGTTGGTCTCGTGGCCTAAAAATTGTACAAATGATGAAAAACCGCGCCTACCATTCAGGAATTAACCAAACACCATATGAAGCTATGTTTGGAACGAAAATGAAATTGGGCCTAAAAACTAGTAGTTTGTCTGACAGTATAACTGACCAACTACAATTAGAATTATTAGAAGTACTTGAAACTATTGAAGTAATGAATCAAATATCGTCAGATCAATCTCCGGAACAATTATTGCAACAGCCACAAGTATCTTGTTTTAATCAAGAGTTGGATATATCATTACATCATAGTTTCCAAATTGAAGAGAATTTGGAAAGTGATTCTGGCAACCAATCTACAAATGAGAAATTTTCTGACTCAAACGAAGATATCATTTTGAATAGTATTGATATTGATGCGGCAATCGCAAAAAATGTAAATATGCTGAATTTGATTGATTGATTGATTAGAATGTACGGTCAAGGACTAACCAGGAATTCCCGGAATGCCGGGCACCACCGTACACCCGTGTTACATATAACAAAACCGAAGGAGTGGATGGAATTTGTTAGTTATGACAGACTCGACCCGGTTGCAGACACCTAAGCGATCGATAGTTAGTGTTTTTTTTTGTGGTGTAAGGAAAGGAAGGGCATGTTAGTAATGACAGATTTGACCCAATTTTCCGGAAGCCAATATTCAGCTAATGTTAGCACAAGACAATCAAAATTTTGACGAGCTGCTCTGCATTATTTCATCAACTGCAGTGTGCCCCCATTCAGGTGTATCAGCAAACGTTTCCTAAAAGCAAAATCTATTAATGAAATAACCGCGCTTAGCCGTAGGCTGTAATAATTTGAATTAGTTTTCATCTGAAATGATGAATTAATTAATTTGTAATATAATAAACTAATAATATCATAATATAATTTCTGCAAGCCGTAGTCTGTAATAAACTGGATTAGTTCTCTCTGAAAATACAAATATATTAATTTGTCTCATAATAATTATATATTAATGTAATATAAATACATAAATACTTGCATCAAAATCCATTTTATATTTACTTTAAAACCAAAAACACTACAAATCGAATTTTATTAAAATAATTAAACAATTGAATTCGATCGAATCCACCGTTTTTTAGCAATTACACAATGTACTTGCATTAATTCCTATTTATATTTACTTTACAACCCCAAAAAATGTAAATGTAAATAAAAATAATGTAAATGTAAATATGCTGAATGAGAAAAAAAATCAAATTAAAACAAACAGGATCATTGCAAAACAAAATTTAGAAATGCAAGACAAGAAAATGCTTGCTCAATCAAATTCGAAATTTGCACCTGCATCAGTAGGTGACCTTGTTAAAGTACCTATACTCGAATTCGATCGAGGCAAAACAGATCTCAGAAATTTGCTTTGCAGCATATTACATGTGGATGCAACAAATCAATTATACAGGTTCGGAACAAATGCGGGAATATTAAAGCCGCTATATACAAGAAATCAATTCGATGTTTGTAAAGCAAAGTTGGTGACGATTAAAAGTATTCCTGAAGTTGAAATGTCAGTTAGAGAAATGGTTCGAAAACAATCGCTTACTGGAGGACAGGGATTTAAAAGGTGTAATTGCAAACAAAGTTGCAAAACCAATAAATGCCAATGAAAAGCTAATGAAATACTTTGCAAATCACAATGCCATAGCAGCAACCCATGCAGCAATAAGGGATGATTTTCTTATTTTGAATGGTTAAAAACTTTAATATTTTATATTACAATGAATGTATTTAATTTTATTAAACTACATTTATTAAATTTAATTGAACTAACACATTAAATAATCTTGGAAAGTTTGTTATTAGACTTATCTGATAACCAATGAGTACAAATAAATGTGTACAATTTCCAAATTTGTCAGGTTAATGTACGTTGAACGTACATTATCCAAAATGTCAGGCAAATATGAACATTTACCGGTAAATGTGTACATTGACCGTTGAATGAACATTTACCGTAACAGATATAAAAAATTCAATATAGAATTAATACAAAAATATCATACAACCGAACAATATTCAAACAAATTTATTGTTGTGAAGCTATGTGAGAGGATTTATTTATTTTATAAAAATTAAATAATTTAAATAATTAAAAATAAAATAAGAAAACTTAAATATGGTATGTAATTTAGTTGTTATTTAAATTTATTTATATTATTTATATAAAATCATAATTCTATTGTGTAAGATAACATTTCTATGAATATGTTGACACCAAAATATATTATTTTGGTGCTAATTTGTTACAAACATATAAATTTTATATTCAATTGTTTGTTTTAAAATATGTTATCAAAATGTGTTCAATATTTCCACTTTTAGCCAAGATCTAGACTCTGTATTAGACAAAGAAAATGCTCTCATCGACTTAGTCAAAGATAATTTTCATTATATTCAACACGTATGTAGCCGGTTTCAATTTATTTTCTCAGATTCCTCTAATACGTTGAACAGTTTTTACAGAAATAAACGAACCTGACAAAATGAAAACCGACGCGAGAAACCGTTCTTCAATGGATTATGGGGAAACTACATAAAATTCTGACCGAGAAAATATTACAAATAATTAATTTTTTAACGTTTGATGTTCTTTAGGCTGCTGGCATCCTCATAAATTTCTTCATTATAATTGGTTTTGTCATTCCTTTCAAATACACGTAATACTAATTCACGAAAATGCTCAAAAATTAAATAATTTTAATGAAACATTAAACGTTAATTAATATTTTATAATACTAAATACTTATCTTAAATTCCACCATTTAAATATTGAATCAATCGATTACGGTTTTATTGACCAACGTTATAGTTCCCAACGTTTCTTCTTTTTCAGGGTTGATGAAGTCGTCATGTGGCACATTATTCACTATCAATATTATTGTGTAGAACTACGTAAGACACAATTATATTGGTGGATGTAGTAGGATCATACCGTAATTAACGTTCTCCTAAAGTACACCTAAAGATAGTACATAAAATTAAAGGTAGTTACCATTGGAATTATTCTTTAATTTTATACATATCTAAATCAGTTCTTCAACAAACCAATGCAGCGCTCTACTTTCGACCGAATTTTGCAGTGAAGCTGGTTATACAATTTTTCCTCTTGAGTCCTGGGATTTTTTATGTTGGTAAGCAGAAACGGCTGCAATGGATATCCACTGTTACCTATAACATACAAATTTATTTATATATATATATACTTAAAAATAATAAGTTAAACAAATTATTCATTACCTAATAACCATTCAGAACATCCACCTCGCTCATACCTCAACTCCAAAAACGCAAAACATTGACTGGAACCCCAAATAAAACTATCGTGAGTGGAACTGCAATAAACTTTTATTTAATTATTAGTCAATAAAAAAAATTCAAAGTATACTAACCCACAATATATTGCATTACAATTTGTTATTCATAAATTGTTATCACAAATCTGAAAATTAACCTTATTAAAAAAATAATTTTAGAAAATAAAACATTTTGGCTTGCCACTTGAGTGTTTATCGAATGAAACCCTTTTCGATTTACTGAGGCGTGCTCAATTTCTTTTCTAAGGCCAGTTAAGGCAATATGGGTCCCATCAATTATACCAATTATATGAGGAAACCCAAAGTCTGCTAAAAAACTGGAAAAATAAAATTAATTACAAATGTTAAGTTGTTATTACCTGTTTAAATACCTAATATATATATTAAAGTGTACATACCTTGCCTTGACGGTGTCAATTTACAAGCTTGTTTGAGGAAATCTTACATATTTCCCTGAAAGTTTATCTGTAATGATAGTTGTGTATTTAAGAACACATTTTGAAATCTTTGGCTAACTCATAAATGCCAATGCATCACTACCAACTCTCTTTTGATAGTTGCCGCTCGCTAAACAATTTAGTGTTTCTAAAATCTTAAAGTACAGAAACAAATATTAGCAAAACACAAATACAATTAAATAAATTAACTACCTCTAAATGAGTTGGAATTTT
Organism: Tipula confusa; assembly: GCA_963556175.1. Taxonomy (NCBI): domain Eukaryota; kingdom Metazoa; phylum Arthropoda; class Insecta; order Diptera; family Tipulidae; genus Tipula; species Tipula confusa. The sequence continues at coordinate 126,374,773 of OY744475.1, forward strand.
GTTACGAGTATTGCTTACTTCAGCTTCTTCCTTAAGTTCCTCAATAAAATCAATTGCGATTTGTATCAAAAGCCGGTACATCTCGATAAATCTAAAATTGTAAACGAAAGTATAACATTTCATAATTAAAATATCAAATATTGTATTAATTGCATGTATAAATATGTTACAAAACAACCCAAATGCTTACCCTTTTTCAGGAATATCAAAAGGGTTCATAGTGTCTCTTAATCGTTTTCGCTATATTCTCAAATGATGAGTATTTTCGTAGTGGGCAGGTACTATTGGCGCAATATTTATTTTTTTAAACTTTTTAATATTTTTATTTTACACAAATATATCAACTTCTAATTTTTATAAAAACAAAAAATCTTATTTTGTATTTTTGTATATTGAAAAATATACGTAAATGACAACAATATAAAAAATGGAGTGTTTTTAAACATACGTTTTTCTAGCAAATTACAAGAAATTATATCGAATTTTTTGAATCACTAAAATTCGTGCTTAATTCCTATAATGGATAGGAATTAGGCACGACTTTTAGTGATAAAAAAAATCACTAACTTAAAATAATTATTAAAACTGCTACAATACGATTACATGATACCATAACAAATCACGGAAAACGTACATGATACCAAATAAAATCACCATACAAAATTTATTTTATCAGGACATCCATACTAGTCGATAAAAAAATCATTATACAAATTTTTTTTAAACTGCTTGAAATATTAATAAAAAATATAAAATTTCAAAAATAAAACTATGCTTTATTTTAATTTTATTTCTTTTTATAAATTTTTACGGTAGATTTCGAAGAAGTGGTTGGTTCTATTATTAATATGAAATTGTAGAGGGACAATTAAATATTGAGCAATCATAAACGAGTACGATGAAACAACAATATTTTTGTTCGATAATATTAGAGGAAATAACGATATACTTTAGTTGTCTCGTTCGTTATCGTATAATGGTCTGAACAATGAATGTAATATGAAGGAAGATGAAGAAAGATAAAAAAAGAACAACGATATATATCGCCCGTGGCGACATTTTCTACCATCACTTCAATTCGCTTCGATAGTGATCATCGCATTAGAAAAAGTGATAGTGTGTTCTACCATTTTCGAAAGATACATCAAAGGAACCATATTTTCGGAGTTGAAATGAAATTTATCTGTAAAAAATAAATGAAGAAAACAAAAACGATTTGTTAGCTTATTTAATTGTTTTGTGCTAAAATATTAAAAAGTTTTTATTTTTAAAATATTATTGGAAAATGAATTTAAATTCGTTTGCAGCAGCAATATCTACTTCGCATGATGTTGCCGAGGAGGATATTGATACCAATAACATTTGTTATTATAATGAAAGGCGGTTTCTCAGAAACCGATATAATGTTTTTGATTTAGATGATAATAAGTACGTAAAGTGTTCATGAAGTCATTGGTTTTATATTTTTATATAATTTACCTTAGTAGTTTTAGATTTATCGAATCGTTCCGGGTCAACAAAGATATTTCCAAATATTTGATAAGTGAAAACCCTTTATAGAATCCGAAGATAGAGTTACAAAAATTCCATTAGAAATTAAACTAGCGGCAGTACTTCATTTCTATGCTACTGGGTCATATCAAGGAACTGTCGGTGACGTATCGCTGCATTCAATGGACCAGTCTGTACTGTCTCGGGCTATAAATTTATTAAATTTACTGACGATGATAGCAAAAAAAAATAAACGTTTTTTCGAGCCACCCGGGTATCAATAGCGGCTTTGATTCTACGTACGTGCAAATGATAGCTCCTAAAGTAAACGAACATAACTTTTTAAACAGAAAAAGACAGTTATTCGCTCAACGTGCAATTGGTGCCTCTTACCTGAAATAGTTCTTAGATATGATCCATTAAACGTAATCAAAATCGTAAATGTGTGCTGCGCTTTATTCAATGTGCTTATTGAATAAAATTGATTTAGCAGTGTTAGGTTCCAGTTTTCTAAATTCTGAAAACGATATAGTGGAATATTATTTTGAGGTCAATTCAGAATTCAACTCAACCGCTGTTCAAATTGGCAATGGGTTGCTGAAAAGCATCTCCCTTCGAGCCCGAAGACACACTCGTTCAGTTTTGTCAAATTAGCCACGCGTTCCTCAAAGGCAGAGAGGACAACCATGCGTGTGCCACCGCCAGTTTGGTTACGGTCCAGTGCTTCTTTCCTGACTTTTTAAATTTTATTTTTAAGGTCTGCCCAAACCTAAAAATAAGAATTGAATAAAAATTATCTATCCACACTTTTGTAATAAATACAAATGTTTCATCTCGACCTGGAGGTCCTTTCGCATTCGAAATTATTGTAAGGCGCTACTATTTTTCATTTGTCGCCGCTTTTGAATTTATGGAGGTAAATGCATCGGTTGTCATCTCAGCATTCTCCTCCAAATAAACCAACACGGTCTCTAATTGAGATTGTGTTGTACCTTATTTTAATCTATCCCTAAAAACATGAACACGTTACTTATGTTTATTGATTTAAACATTTATAAATATTTAATTATAATCTTAATCATTAAAAAATATATGTTTATGAATAATATGTAATTACTTTGCTAATTACATATTACTTTGTAATTTAATTACTTTGTTAATTAATATACATACTTGCCTTATTCTAATAAAAAAATTATTTAATAAAAATTATATTTTGAGCGTTTTAAATTTTGATTATCACTAATCACAGAAAAAATATTCTGTGATAGATTATCGCAAAAAGTGATGATTGAAAATGGTAGACCGTACCAATTTATCAAAAAAGTGATACTTCATCGAACATTGAAAATTTCGGAGTTAGAACATGTCACCCCCGGTATTGTTCGATATATAAATATCGCAAGCAAAATATCGAATAAAATATATTGATATATTTCATTTATATATCTATATGTTCGAATTGTCATATGGCAATATGGGTGATAAAGCCTATATCCCCATATAGGATTTCAGTTACGTAAAGCAAAAATGTTAGAACGCAAGTCGATGACCTATTAAAATGGAAATTCTAAGGCATTCCACGTCCGTTATGCGCCACCCATAGTAATTGTTAAAAAGAGAGACGATGAAAATCAAATTTGCATAGATTATTGTCGCTTAAATTCGATAACATGCAATGACCGTTTCCCTATTCCGAATTTCGAAGCTAGTCTCCAGCGTCTGGCATATAGAAAATATTTTCTGGTATTCAATTTGTCTTATACAGCCTTCGTAACAGAAGATAGACACTTTGAGTTCGAATGTATGCCGTTTGGTCTTACGAAGGCGCCAGCTATGTTTTAACGAATGATGAATCGAATCAGTTTTGAATTAGAAAACCGCACCGTCGGTTCTTGGTGATATAATTTTACACAGTAGAAAATAGTGGGAGGTCCGATGTGACGTCTTAATCATATAAGTGAGTATGAGGTAACTTTTAAACTATCCAAGTGCCAATTTCTGCTTCGCACCGTTTAATATTTAGGACATAAGATCTCCGATAAGAATATCAAACCAGGTTAAATATTAAAATTAACTTCATGGAGAAATTTCCAACCACGAAGAATGTATATGAGGTGCGGCAGTTCATAGGACTTGTCATTTTTTTTCAGAAATTTGTTCCAAAATGTTTCCTAATAAACGAACCCCTTACCCGACTAACCAGGAAGGATTGTAGTTTGAATTATGGTTATATGAATAAGATCTATGTAGCTTTTCAAACTTTAAAAAATTATGCCAACGTGACGCCCTTGTTTTCTATGACAGTAATTAGTCATAAAATACATACGGAGTCCAGCGCAAAAGGATTCGCTGGAGTACTTCTCCAAAAAGAAACAGATGTAAAACTTCATTCTGTTTGTAATTTCGGAAAACTATACCAACAATGTAAACATATGGTACACGTCCCTAAACCGTAGCCCAGTTGAAAGTTCAATGGAAGTCAAGCCTGCGAGTATACCGTGAGATTACCCATATAAAATAAAATATAAATGATCACATGAATAACGGTTATTTAATAAATAACGGAAAAGAATACAGGAAAATTTGCAATCGAGTTTTGTTCTGCGGGATTTTGTGAGCGTGCATATATTACGTTATTGTCACTATGAAATAGGCCATTTCGAGTTAAAAGCAATACTAAAAAATCTCAACGAGGTGTTTTGATGGCCCCGAATGTGTATTGAATGTTTATATTATCGAAAAAATCGAGCCAAATTTCATCGAACTTTATCCAACAGTAAAGGTATCACGCCCTTTTGACACATGGCATAAAGATCATTTGGGTCCCTTCGTAAAAATTTAATAAAATATATATTATCGCTTTCATGTCAAAAAATTGTATGGCATTTTTTTGCAAAGACAACGCCATCTCTGACTGATCATCCAAAACAACGCCATCTGTGACTGATGTTCATTATTATCATAATGTAATGTTGGACATTACAAAGAGTTGACATTTTCGAAGAAACATGTGTATGAAGAATATAAAAAAAATTTAAAATAATTGAGTCTAGCGGAGCAGAGCAGTAGTATTTTTACTTTTTACATGTATTCACACCAGATTTTATACTTTGCGAGTGCCAAAAAGAAGGCAGAAATGAGAAATCGCATCTATAACTAAAAAAAATTATAACTATAGTATTATTTGCACCTTATTTGCTATACTTTATCATTCACATATTATAATTAATCAATACTCTTGACTGTCTTGAAAAAACCGCTGCTTTATTTAATTTATCAATTTATATCCCCCCAAAAAAATGTATTATTACTAGTACAGCTCAACAGATTGTCAAACTAAAATAAAAGAGTAGCATATTTTGACATGTCGACGCTAATTTATTACCATCATTATTAAGTAATCAAATATTATTATAGCAGGAAGGTTGAAATATGAACGGAAAAACCATAAACCAAAATTAAGATTTAATAATTTATGTTCGCATACATCAAAATGTGGCTAACCCACCTAAGGTTTATATTTTTTTTTTCGTTTACGGGTTAAACTGGACGGAAAACTTATAAATTAATGGATTATATTCACGTGATTTAATGCTATTGACTTTTTTTTACTTTTAGTTGGCAATACTGTAAACGAAATCAAGGTACATAAACTTTGACAAACGTGAAATGTGGTGGTTTGAAATCATTGATTGTGCTAGAGGTATAGTCGATGTCACAAGTTTACAAATCGAAATTTGCATCGAATAATAATAATTATATTCGGGTTTTGTAGGTCATTACTGGCCCGTACCAAATCAAAAATTTGCCTTCAACAGTTTATGTATCAATCTTTTTAATTCATGATCGACATCAGCAACTTTCATCAAGTTGTTGATCTCGGTAAGTGTCGCTATCGTCGCGTAAGCGCATGGCTCTTCACTTAAATGTCATTAGCCATCTTTCATACTCATCCACCAGGGCCCGACTCTCACACCCTCTTGTACAATTTCAGCATGTCATCATTTGCAAGGTATTCAGATTTTAGTGGACGTATGGCAAGCGGTTTTATGTCCATTCCTCAGTTGTCGTGAGTGAGAATGAATCCAAAGTATCGGAAGCCCATCACTCCCTCAAATGAGTGGTCTCTAAAATAAATTGCGCCTTGGTCTCTAAAACTTGTGATCATATATTTTGTTTAAGATTTATTGAAATTGAGACCAACATAGCCGAAAATTGTACAAGTACTAAGCATCTTATAGAACAATAACTAGAACAAATTACAAAAACTTCCAATAGGTTGTTCTCGAATTTATTCCAAGTCTATAGTGAAATCGATGTTATCACGGAGCTTTACATCTTTGCCCTAAATGAGACAAGAGGTAGTGTAGTCGGATGGCCCCTTTAAAATAGTTACGTGAACAGCGTTCTACGATTCACGCTCTTTCCGTTTGAAAGCTTGTATACTTCTGTAGACTATTAGTATAGAACGACATCTTTCGGATGGGAAGGCATATTCAAAATTCACTTGTATCATATAACGTGCAGCATCCCATAATGTTGCCAACAAAGCATCATACAGTCAAATGTATAGTAAGGGATGCACATCTCATCTACAACTATCCTGGAGTGAGTCTGCTCAAAAGTATCGCTAGGAGAAAATACTGGATAATCCACGGTAAGGTCCTATAACGTACAACGGTGAATAAATACATCAAGCAAAGACCGAAGGCATCAAGTCAGATTATGGGTGATGTACCAACAAGCCGAGTTCAATATGTACCCACCTTTCATAAAGTGGGTGTAGATTATTGTAGACCATTTATGATTAGCCTAGTAAGAAGAAGAGGTTCGCCAATAAGAAGGGTTTTACAGATCCCTGGAAAATTGGTTTGGCATTTACAATTGTCGATCATCCAAAAGATGTCTAATCTGCTCCAAGAGACATTATACATTTTCACATTTAATAATATTATCAGAAGAAACCATCTGCTACCAGAAATCCAATTATACCGCTACACCAATCAGCGTCATTAACCATAAATTTGACAAGCTAATAGTAGAGCTAACATATTAGCAAAAACGTTAAGAGAATCTTGGATCTCGCGAAATGAAGTCATCAAGACAAGTGGGATTTAATTTGTGATGGTATGGACCACAGTTGATAAGTCTAGCTCGAAAAATTTGGCCAGATCCAAAGTTGTCTATTGATGAAAGGAAACCTTCGAGACAAAAAGAAAGGTCTAACCGACCGAGTTAGTTGCAGCACCAAATCAAACTAATTTTATATTAAATTGCCAACTGAACAAAACATATTCGAGTCAAAAAAGTATCAGAGACTTTTTTATAAAATAAATCCTAAATTTAGAAATGTGAGAGAAACAGAGCTAATAGTAATTGATTTGAAACGAAACCAAACGAAAAATTTAACAAGGTTGCAAAAAGAAAATGTTGCCAAGGACAGGACAAAAATCCAATTGAAACCCCAACTATATGTAAAAAGAACAAATTTACCAATTAATTGCCACTCCCCCCAACCACCGTTGTGACAGCAGTCACAAAGAGATTTATAATATCCGTTCAACGTTTAATGTATTCTGTGATAATAATCTGGGCTACAAATATATATTAATGCACCGTTCGCAATTCATCAGTACGTATATGAAAGTAATGGTTTTACCAGTATCTATACACCGAAAAATTTCCGAGCTTACACAATATTGAGGTGGATAATTTATTTATGATTTTCTCGAATTTTCTTTTATTACCAAAAAAAAATTTAACAACTAACCAACCCTATTACTAGTACACATGGTAGAGCAAATCCAAAATGAACGCAGAACGAAAAATTATGTTCTAATAAATTTCTATTATTTTGGTTCATTAAATAAAAAAATAAAAAATTTTCTGGAAAATTAAGAATATATTACACACAAACGTAACATTTGGCTTTTACGATGTAATTTTTGTATTTTTTTTTCAACTCCCTTCGCAAAGTGTTTTATGTGTGTTGATTTTGTTAACATTATGCTTATAATCGCCATTACAAATTTTGTCTATCAATCATTTTCTACTAGGACCAACTCTAGACGAGTATTACGTCCTCTAAACGGGCCTTCGGATAAAAGAAAATATTATGTTGAACAAGTATTTGAATTCATTTTATTTCGGTATACACAAGCATAATCATCGTCATCATCATAAAAAAACATAAATACCCGCGCGGCACCTACCCATATAGAAAACATTAATTTTCCGAACCAAACAAGACCCGAAAACGTTTTTTTTTTTTTGTTAAGTTTTAAAGGAAAAATAATGCAAATAAATTTCCTCTTGAATAGCACGCAAAAATTGGCCGCATAAAATATCTGGTTTTTGTTGTCGAATGGTGTGGTGCTAATTTTCGAATATATGTTGCAAATGTTTTTCGGAACCGTAGAACAAATCGTTGTATAACGAGAAAATCATAATTGAAACACGAGTAAAAATAAAAATTATGATTGAACGGGAATATTTTTAAGGAAATTTTTTTTTGTGTTTGTAAACATTTTTGGGCCTTAAACATTAATTTAATTAAAAAAATTTAATGAAAATAATATTTACTTTCTTTTAATTTAAACAATATTTATTAACTTTACACTACACTTTGGGTTTCGGTAAAAATAGGATATAATATAAATTTGATTTGGGTCTGGCAAGTACAGTAGATTGTCTAGTAATGAGGTGTAGTCATAAAAAACGGTCGGCTCGGATTGTCTGGGATATACAAAATGTATATGTAGGAAACATTGTTTGGTTCATCGAAATTTCCAAAGCGATTTTTGTATGATTTATAAAGAGTGGGATATCAAATTGGTTACCTAACGTACAGCACTGAAACTATAAGTCAATTTTACTGCCATTAAAATGCGATGTTCGAATATTGTTAACGAATTTAATGAAATATATTTAAATAATAAAAATAAAAGGAACAACTTAGAAGAATCAACCACGAGACAATGCCAAGCATAACCGAATATGCAGCGTTGTATAAAATATTGTAGTCAATCACAGATAAGGACTATAGAGTAATATAGAGTCTTATCTCTAAGCTGAATTTAGAGAAAATATAATGGTATACATTTGAAAATAAAAGCCAAGGCAACGTGCTTTTATCCAACCTGAGCAAAATAAGATATAATGGAAGATCCTAAAAGACCGAGGCTATAAATAAAAAAGAAGCATATATTTAAAAAAAACTCAAAGAACAGACTGTATTTACTGGATAACTTATTAAAAGAGGTATATCTTTATTGCCTTAAAATACTTTACACTTTTTGTTACCAAACACATGGGTATATGTATACTTACTTTTAGTTAAAACTAAAATATTGACGCCATCTTCAATAAGAACTATCTTAAATATGTAGGTAAGAATAGTAATACTAAAAAAACAATTGCACTAATATTGCAATGCAAGAAGTGTTACGGCCAGCGTAAGAAGTAATAGCAACAGATATTATTTACATTTAGTTGAATTGATTGTAATGCGCCAACCAGCCAGTCAGTAAGATCTTTAAGTAACAGTTCGATAGATAGAGTTTCTATGTAACTAACCAGTGATAACTTAGTAGCTTTTCGTTCAGTTTCGTTAAAATTTATCTGTCACTTAACCCATATTCTACCAGCGTTCGATTAATCGAACATCAATTTTCACCTATATTTTCTATTTTTTTTCTTCTATGATAGGAATACCAATCACCTTATTTATTCGTATAATATTATAGTTTGAAATATTGGCTCTCGAAGTATATTTTTTGCCCACCCCCCCTTATCTCAACCTTTTCGTAATTTCATTTATACAAAACCCTATTTTTCACCTTTTTTAAAAACAAGAAAAACAAAAAAAATTAATCGTAATGAAAAAAAGTAAAGAAGTAACTTGGTTGCCCACAAACAAGGCTATCTAAAACCGTGCCATACATTGTGCTCGCATACATATGGAGTGCGCTAAGTTTGTGTAAAGCTGAGTGTTCGATTAATCGAACGCTGGTAACTATTTGACATTTTTTTCTATTGTTTTATTAACCGTTCTTTTTCACGATTTATTAAATTCGAACGGTAACTTTTATGTTTTTTTGTTTTAACAAATTATTTTGGGCGTACCTTTTGTAAAACAGTGTATGAGCAGAAATCGTACAAATTAAGAAATATTTACACTTCAGCAACATTTATGCTTTGGATAAAGACGACAAATTAGTAAAGGTAATATGCAAAAGAATTTACATTTTTTGTTATTTTTCTTTTACCATTTGGTATTTATCATTACAGTTACGACCATTATATAACCTCATCAATAAAAAGTTCATGCAATTTGGTATTTGGACCAAAGATCTATCAGTAGATGAACAGATGGTACCATATTTTGGACGGCATTCATGCAAAATGTATATACGTGGCAAACCGATTCGTTTCGGATACAAATTGTGGTGCCTCTGTTCTGCAGCTGGTTATCTTTATTATTGTACGCCTTATGCCGGTTTATCGGATAATTACGACAAACAACTTGGGTTAGGGTCAGATGTGGTGCTTCGATTATTGGAAAATGTCGAACATCCAACTCGTCACATCGTATCCTTTGATAACTTTTTTACCTCATATTATCTTATGTGTCTTCTAACGGACAAAAAAATATGTGCAACAGGAACTGTACGGTCTAATAAAACATGTGGTGTTGAAATGAAAACTGGCAAACAATTGAAAAGAGACGACCATGACTTTAAGTTTGACTCAAATAACAAAATTATGTTCTGTCGCTGGCAGGATAGTAGAAAAGTCACAGTTGCTACCAATTTTGATCAAATTGAACAAACCGTTTCAGTTAAAAGGTGGGCAAAGGCAAAGAAAAATAATGAAGGAAAAGTTGTTGAAGCAGGCAAATTTGTTTTTTCTCAGCAACCGCTTGTGTTGCATAACTACAATAGAAGTATGGTAGGAGTCGATCTCCATGATAACGCTGCTCAAAATTATTACATAAACATAAGATCGAAAAAATGGTATTGGCCGCTATTTATTGCAGTACTGAACTCATCGATTGTAAATGCTTGGAAACTTAATTGTGTTATTCGTCGTCATATGCAACAACCAATACTCCCACAGAAGGAATTTAGAGTTGAAATCGCACACTTTCTTATGATTACACCAGAATATAAGGATGATTTCACTGGCGATGTCGCTGCACCTATGGAAGATGATTTTTCGAATGCTACTCCAACTGATGACTATCCATCAAATCTTCCTAAATTGATCGGCCAACATTTGGTCGTAAAAATACCAAATAATAAAAAACGAAGATGTCAATACAGCCACTGTCATAAGCCAGCATCATTTATGTGCAAACGATGCAATATTCCATTGCACACACATTGTTTTGAAAAATATTACATTAAAAAAAACATCGAAAAATAATTATTAATTTTTTTGTTGTATTTCTTTATATAATATGAGTTTTTAATATAAAATAATACAATAAAATAAATTTGAGTATAAACAAGATTTTTAATTCATTTTACTAAATTTTTAATTAATTTTTTTTTTTCAAAAAAATGTCAAATAGTAGCCAGCGTTCGATAAATCGAACAGCATTTTTCGGGAAAACTAACAATCGGAAAATTTTTCTGTCCTCAGATTTGTGATGCTTGGCTCCGATGTATCACAGAAATGCAAAATTTACCGAAAAATTAAAAAAAAAAAATCTCCGGTAGGATATGGGTTATGTAGCGGTTAGAACTCATTATTTTCCATTCTAATCGCTCATCTCATCATCTTAGTCAAGTTTCACACATTAAAAGCTTCTTGATCTTTCAAAGCTCTTTAATGCCACTACCACCATCTATCGTGGGCGCATACAATTGCACGCATATTGTACGCTCACGATCACTTGCATCTATTACGTTTTTTCGTTAACAACACAAAAACAATAGTGCAAGTCATGACGTAGAAAATTTGTTTTCTATCATGACATTGCAAATTTATCTTTCGAGGAAGAGAGTCCAAATTTAAAAAGTTCGACGACGAACCCAAAACATTATCATTTAGTGACAACAACAATAGAATTACCGGTGATTATAGTGTACATATAATATAGTTTAATTTACCCTTTTCTAATTATATAAACTAAAGAAACAAGTGAATTATATATATAGATATCTTAAAGTAATGAAGTATAAATTATACAATTAATAAAATTTATGACATTAAAAGCATTAAATTATAAAAACAATATTTAAATTATATTTATGTGTGTGAGTGTTAACATAATAAATGTGGTACGAAAAATAGAACATTGAGAGTGCCACAGTTAACAGAGCAAAAAATTTCGTACAAACTGAAGGAAACGTCAAACATACCCATTTGTTTCGTGTTCGTGCAAATTGTAAGTACTCATTTATAAACATAATAATCTTTATGAAGTTTATTTTTACGTTAATTACCACATTTATATTAAATGCATAATAACAAATTTCGCAAATTAGGTGGTTTTTATTCTATTATGGAAATTGACAGATCATAACCACAAAAATATCTTTGATCATAATTATCTTTGTATTCTATTTTAGATTTAAACCACATCAAATGGATTATTCTATTTTAATTAATGCTGTGTAATGTAACAAATGTCTTTATGACAAATCCAATAAAGACAACAAAAATATTATTATAAAAGAACATAAATGGGGGGAAATTGCAGAACTCACAGGAATATCAAGTAAGTTAAATGTGTGCATTACAAAAGCTTATTCATTAACTTAATATTTTAAATTAATAGAAGATGATTGAAAGAAGCGTTGGAATCTGTTGCGCGAAAAATTCAACAAAGAGTTGAAAAAAGCAGATATGCCAACCGGGAGCGAGGTGGTGGGCGGAGAATCGCCATATATTGAGAGCATGAAGTTCTTAAAATCTTTTATCCAACCCAGAAAGTAAGTAGTTGTATTTTTAATTGTGGTATTGTGAAACAATTTTAAATGAAAACGTTTTATTTTTTACATTTTTAGAACAAAATCGAACAACTTGATTATTGTAGAGTAAGAGACAGACGATACTATTTCCGAAGGGACTCCATCTAAACGAACAAAAATAGATCCCTTCGCTGAATCTTGCACACACTTTAATACTTTTTTAAAAAGGTTTGAGAATCTGTAGCAAGCCAAAGAACAAGATTTAGATGAACAATTACTCAAAACTATAAAATTAATGATTAAGGATTTACTCGAGTCATTAAAAAATACAGCACGAGGAGAAATTCCTACTTACATAACAAATTTAAGGGCAGACCATTTATAAAGTTTAAATGGCAATTAATTGTTTTTATTTTTAGTTATTCTTTTTTACCAAATATATATTTCTGATATGATTTAAGTTAATTATATGTGATAGTAATGAAGTTTATATGTGATACGAGGTTAAATGCTTCCGAATTAAATACATATTTTAATTATTTTATTCATTTTGCATTTCAGTTAATTAATTTATTTAAGATATATTAAACTTTTATGTAATAACTTATTGCAGTCATTCTAAGCTGCCTTCATTATTTACAAAATTACATAAAGTGTCACGCATTTTTATTGCGCTACTACCACCTAAAATATGTAAGCTTCGTGACGCTTTAATAGAAGCCAGATTTCTCCCAACTTCTTGTCGCCATAATCCTGGTTGTTGTTGGTGGCTAGAATCCTCCCAGTCCATATATTTGGACGGTGCGTATAGCGTTTTAATTTCTGCATTAAGTCTTAAAAAATTGTTCAAAGCGACACATGCTAGCACAATTTTCTCTGCGTTGTCTGGTTGCATGTTTAATGTGGTTAAAAGAATACGCCACCGACATACCAAAATGCCAAAGGCATTTTCTATTACTCGTCTGGCTCGAGACAGTCGTCTATTAAAAATTTATTTTTGTTTTGATAGCCCTATTCCCGGATAGGGTTTCATGAGATTTTGGGTAAGCGTGAATGCCGCATTTCCAACGAAAAAATGTGGTACCAAAATTTGAGTGCCTGGTAGTCCGAGATTACCACCACATAGCCTTTTCCCAAAGGAGCTTTGATTAAAAATTTCTAAAATGTTTGTGTATATATTATTAACCTTGATAGGTGCTATATAAAAACAAGAATATTATCTCCATCGCTCTGTGGACCATATGCACCGACGTCTATATGCGTGAATATGTAATTTGCATCACATACAGCCATTAATACTATACTATGAAATTTTTTATAGTTAAAATATTGACTGATTGAATCCGCTGGGCATTGAATGGAAATATGTTTTCCGTCAACTGCGCCCACACAGTTTGGAAAGTTCCAGTGGTTGTTAAAATCTTTTTTAATCAAAAGTCGTTTAAATTTGGTTCTGATACATATAGACGCCCGAGTACCGCCCATAATGCTTTGCATGTCTCGTAAATCAACAGTCGTACGGTTTCTTTTCCAACCTTCCAGCTCCACGCAAGTGATTGAAACGACGATGCATGTGACAAAATATTAGGAAATAAAACAATTAAACATGTCACATTTTTAATACCTAACAGCCTTTAACTCACAGTAATGTAAGTGCAAGGCGAAATTCCGTACACAATAAATTTATGTTGTTTTCAACCATGTAGGATTTTATTAAGCTCAGTAGCAGCTCGAATACAGCTGGAGTCGTTCGAGTATGAATAAAAAATTGAGCCCTATCGTTAATTTTGATTTCGCAAAATGTAACCTAAAAAGTAAATAATTTTATAAACTTCACGACTTTCTAAAAGTATTTTCCTTAAAATATCCAAGTCGATCTCTTGTGCGATTAATTTGTCGGACCGCACATGATCGTTTCTTTTTTCGTTTTTGCCTTAACTCATTTTTTTTAAATATGATATTCCATTAATTTGGTAACATTTTTGTACATAGATTATTCTTAAAATTAATATTCGGACGCTGGAATTACATCCTTAAATTCTACTTATTTTTATTTAGTTCACTGTCTCTTCGTTTTGGGCGCTCAGATACTTTTCATCTCTTAATTCTATTTTAATTATTTACATTATTTTTACAAAATTTAACATCAAAAAGAAAATGAACTTATAAAATTATTTTATATAAAATCGAAATGTTTTAAAAAATAAAAATTGTTGGTTTAATAAAACGTTACAAACAAATTTAAACCAATATTATCTCGAAAAACATAGTTTTTTTTTTGTTTTTAAAAATAAAAAAAAAAAAACAATCTACTCTAATTTGTTTGTATAAATTATTTATAAAAGAAAAAATTTTAGAATGAAAATTTTATCATATCTTTTTTTTTTTTTTGAAAAATAAAATTTTCCCGCCAATATGGTTGTTTGTCATCAGAAAAGGAAAATTTTGCCGCCAATGCGTGATGTCATCGAGAAATGAATTTTGAAATTTTGCCGCCAATGCTTGATGTCATCGAAAATTTTTTTTTTTTTTTGTTAGTTTTATTTTATTTTATTATACATATAATTTTGACGGTGTTATTAATCGAATCATTATTTTGCCTTAACTCATTTAATGCTTTAAGTTGGTGAAAGACAACGAATACCACCTGGAGATCTTCAAATTCAGATTCCATTTTGAGTTATTATTAATTTTTATTATTTTATCTATAATAAAATATTTAATACGAAGTATATATATATATATATATATATATATATATATATATATATATATATATATATATATATATATATATATATATATATATATATATATATATATATATATATATATATATATATATATATATATATATATATATATATATTTATATTTATGTATTTTATTTATTTAGCACAACTTCTAAAAATATAAATTGTCAATATTGTAAAAAAAATGTAACCACGACTGAGTAATAGACAACTTGTACTACGGAATCACTGGCTACCTTGTGAAAATTTCACTATAAAGAAACTTTCGTTCATTTCCGTAATGATTTGACAAGTTGCATTACTGATTCGCTGGTTGGCTCATAACTTGTTTGTAAAGTTAAAGTAGAGTTAGTATATTAATTGAATTTATATTGTAACAAAGAAGGCGCGTATGAAATCGTATAAAGAAACAAAAGAGAAAAATTTTGCATTCGAAATAAAAACCATAAATGTGTCGGACATATTTCTTTATTTTGTGAGGAAACGAGAATCGGCGAAATCAAGGTGCCGAAACCCGGGATTTATTAGAGGTTTTTTTTGGAAATTAAGTCTAAAGCCAAGTGTCCACTATAGAGTTTTTTCGGTAGAGCGTAGAGTGTAGAGTATAGTCTCTAAGCAGTGTGTACACTATAGAGCGTTTCTACGACTCTACCGCTTTTCCGTAGAGTAGCCGTAGAGAAATTTTAAGTAGAGCTGTACCATGCGCTCTACAGGCTGTATACACTGTAGAGCTATTTTTCTCTACGGTAGAGCGCTCGGCTACTACTATATTTTATTTTCGATTAATAATATTTTATTTTCAGACATTTTATTTTCAGTTTTTCGTTCGTCAAAATCAAAAAAAAAAAAATCAAATTAAAATGAGTTTTTGCCAACAACAAGCTGCTAGTGCCGTTATTTTTTACTTGAAAAAGAAAACAAGAAAAACAGAAAGTGTTGAGAACTCGAGGACCAAGTAATGAAATCAAGAAATAGGCGTTACAAACGCCTATGATAATTGTCTACGTATATCATATAGTAATTTCAATATGTTACTGCAACTGATTATTTCGATCATTAAACAGAAAGAACACAGTTACGAAAATCTTCAGACAACATTTTGCTTTACCAAACTAATCGAATGAGGTCGAAAA
The DNA here is from genome assembly GCA_963556175.1 of Tipula confusa. Taxonomy (NCBI): domain Eukaryota; kingdom Metazoa; phylum Arthropoda; class Insecta; order Diptera; family Tipulidae; genus Tipula; species Tipula confusa. The sequence continues at coordinate 126,391,072 of OY744475.1, forward strand.
GAAAATTCTACAAAGTATCCCCTTAGAATGTCAAGTGCTCGAGTGAAATTAGTGATGCAAGAATATTCAGGAATTTTGAATTGAATTACTAACAGTACCTTGACCTGCAAGTATACAAGATCCATCTGCAAAAAAGAAATTTCGATTCGTAGGCGATTCCTTACCTCAATTAGAGATGACCAGCTAAAACCTAATTTAAGAGAACTGCTAAAAACAATTGTTTGACAACATATAAAAACAAAAGCCTGTGCCTTTTATCAGTAGTTGTAAGGAGCCCTAAGACAGAAATTCGCCCTTGAAAGTAATATTTTTGAGCGGAACCCAGCTTTTAAAGCATGAAATCCAACTAGGATATGGGGTATCCTAATCAGACTAGGATTTCGTGATCGGGGTCTTTTTTGATAAAAAAAAATTATAGCCCAAATTTAGTGTTTTAGAAAAATTCAATTGGTGCCCAATCACAATATTTTAAACATTTTAACAGTATTGAAAGGGAATGACCATCGAATTGCAATTAGAAATGTCATTAAATATTTAATTATCAAGGCACACATTATCAAGTTCGAAAAAATGGCCAGTTCAATTTTAAATTACGTGGCCTATATATTTACTTACTCTACTGTAGAGCAAAAACGTTATCAAACACGCTAGATAGAGTGTAGAGCTAATGTAGAGCTCTACAAAACCTAAAACAATAGCGTGTACGCTGTAGAGTTTTTTAAGCAATAAAATTCTCACGTAGAGTGCATGTAGAGCTCTACTGTAGAGCTCTACAGGGTGTGTACACTACTCTACGCGAGAGTTTTCTCTACCTCTACGTAAAAAACTCTATAGTGGATACGCGGCTTTATAAAATAACGGGAAAAGAAAAAGGGTAAGAAAATGCTTAATAGAAAATACACAAGTAAGAGATTTTGTGAGTTTTACATCACATGGTATTAAGAATAGTAAGATGATTACAATATAAAATGCAAATCACATAGGGATCTCTAGAGAGGCATAATAGTTGCCAAGAGCAAGTTAGTACGGCATGTAGTTTTGCCTATCCATCAACGGTTTTGAGGGTCATGAAGGTTGAGTGACCATAAATACATTAATTCTTAACGTAACTTCATTTTATTTACATGTTTCTTTTGTATATTTCTTAAAATTTTGTATGGCCATACATCGGATCGCTCCTCTGAATTGATTCCGATTTATCATGATGGGAAACTGAGAATCCACTTAATGCATGTAGTTGTGCATTTACGGGTGGTGGTGTTTCAGGCTGTACATACTGATATATCTGCGGTGGTATGGTGATCCATGCTGTATGTTAAGTACATAATAGTTGTACAAAGGTGAGTCCCATTATATGTGAGGGTAGCAAGAAGAGATAAAAAGAAAATGAAACGAAAAAAAAGAGAAGCTAAGGCTATAGGGAAGTTAGAGTAAGAGAAATTATGAAGGAAATCACGAGAAAAGGAACGAATCTACATACTAAGAGAAAGACATTTGGAGGCTCTATCTAAATCGCTTATCGAATGAGGTAGCAGACAAAGCATTGTTGGAGACTTTTAGAGCTTCTGAACGAGTCGTGTCCATAGACAGGAGAGGCTGCAACAACATTTTGATAAATTTGAAGTGGCAGATGCATCATATCGACAGAGCAACATGTTAATCACGGATAACGTATATCTAGATACCAATACCGCGATGGCTAAGCGCATCTAGTGAGCGGAAGATACAGATTCACATATTTTGTAATGCGTCAAATAAGGCATATGGAGTGGCTGTATACATACGAGTTTAGGCAAATAATCATTGGAGATCAAGGTTGTTATGTTCCAGAAGTAGAGTTGCACCTATTAAGTTGGTGACAAGACCACCAACTTAATAGGAGTTATGTGCGATGGAACTTGGTAGTAAACCATTTCGCAAGGTCAAGGAGATACCAATGTTTACAGCAGCATCAATCTACATTTGGACAGCTTCAGAGATAGTATTGCTTTGGTTAAGGAAGCCTAACAATGAATTAAAAACGTTTGTGGCTAACCGAGTTAGCAAGATATTGAGAGATTTAATGTTAGAGCAATTTTGTCATGTTAGATCGGAACATAATCCGACCGATTTGATATCTCGTGGAATAAGTTTAAAAATTTATTGAACAATAAATTATGGTGGGAGGGTCCAGACATGCTGGAAGAAGATGTCCTGGATGGTATGGGTTCCAAGATCATCCAATAAAGAAATGAATACCCTAATTAAGACAGAATGTAAGGAACCACCGATTAAATTTAACAATGTTCTATTGACCACAGTTATAGGTTCAAATCAAGAAATGGACTTGATGGAAAAGGTGTCGTCATACGAAGCCGTATGCCGTATTACAGCATACGTTCTTCGGTTTTGCAGGTCATGCTTTGAGCCAATACGTAAACAAAAAATTTACAAAGTACAGCGCATCAATTGATGGCCGATTTGCCGCAGTATCGGTTAAGACCAGCGCCTGCATTTTATCATTGTCACGTGGATTATGCAGGACCAATTCAATTAAAGCAAAGTCGTAACACAACGGTAAAGGGGTACATAGCAGTATTTGTGTGTATGGTGTATAAGGCAGTCCATTTGGAATTGGTTAGTAGTATGGAATCCGAGTCATTTATTGCGGGGTTGACCCACTTTGTAAACTTACGAGCTGGAGCAGTGCATCATATGTATAGCGACAATGGCATGCCTCATGTAGTAATTGAATTGTTTTACGGGCTCTTTGGTATGTGGCACCGTCTTGTTGAAACCACATATTTGCCACATCAATATCATCCAATTTCGGTAGAAAATACTGTTTCGATATTGACATTTGAAGGGTTTGTTTCTGAATGACCAGTGTGTTTAGAGTCTCCAACTGATCCAGTCTAAATGTTTCGATTAATCTCTTCACGGTTGACCAAGTTAAAACACCATTCTGACCATATTTTGAATAAAATTGTCGAACTGTGGCCGCCAAACATTAATTATTTTTGAGATATTGTTCAATAAACACGTTGTTGTATCTTGTAACGCTCCATTTTTAATAACGATAAACTCTCAGCTGTCAATTTGGTTTTTCTCAGGGTAGCCAACAATTTACTGCACAAAATGGCGGCAAATTCAAATTTTGCGTTAATTTTGGGACACCCTTTAGAAGAAAAATTATTTATGCTAGATTCAGATATTGAATCACAGTTAGAATATTTCGAAGGGTAAACGGAGATATAAAGTTTGCCAGAGAAGACATCGCAACTTAACACACGAAAAATACGCAACCGCTGCATCTAACACAGTACAAATAAATTTAGTTAACTGTTTTAATTCTACCAATAGCAATATCTGGTATAAAAAACAGCAAAGGTAAATTTAAAATGTGTCGAGCATTGCTTGACTAGGGCATCACAGGCTACGTTCATTACTGAAGGATTTGAACAAAAATTGGGGATTAAAAAACCAAAAGACGTTTGATGGTAAATAGGTTGGGCTAGTCTAATCTGGGAAGAATAAAAGGTGTAGCTTAACTTGAAGGCCTGCTTAACTTGAAGATTTCATACACCGTCATTAAAAATGCAAGCATACATTATTCCCAAAATCACTACATTAGAACCTGCCACTAAAATAGGCTGTTTAGAGTTGGGAAAACTACACTACGAATCTTGCAGATCCGTAATTTAACGAAAGTGGTCATATCGAAATATTATTGGGAGTTGATATTTTCTTTTCAATTATCGAAAATGGACAGTTAAAGATATCTCCTCTTCTGGTTACTCAAGAAACTAAATTTGATTGGATAGTTCGGGGTGGAGTCACCGAAAGAATAACAATGGACAATATGCTAATTTATACATAAACGTAGAGGTGAGAAGAGGAAAAAAACTGCAAAGATTAGTTTCGGCAGACTACACAAAGAAGTGAAGATGACCAATTTATCGTCAAATTACCTACAAGTCGGAAGGCAATGAAGTTTTTTTTTACGAAATCTACCATTCAAGGAAGTATAAAGTTTATGCTCGAGTATGAAATGTTGTGTCATATGAGGCAAATTCAACAAACAATTAACAAAAATGATTATTTTCTTCCCCATCAAAAAGAACAAGAACGATGGCCGAAACAAAGGTCATTTTATGAAACGGAAGTGGAACGAAAAACCAAAAGCTTAGACGTTCTATTAAGTACTAAAAATGCTTTTATCGACAACCTGCTGCAATGCTATAACTCTTTTGAGCGATTAAAGAAAATACTAGCGTACGTATATCATTATGTAAATAATCTCAGAGAGCAAGGGAAGGAACGACTGCAATCCTTTGAGTGAGGTCGGACTGGAATAAAAGTTCCGGAACATTTCCTATTACAAGATCAAGAAGACATGTTGCAAGCTGAAAAAATAGTACTAAAGTATACACAAAGCCAATATTTCTCATCTGAGCTTAAATGTTTCCAGACAAATGAATCCCACGAAAGAGTAGTTTTAGATTCCTTAATCCATTCTTAAATGCTTAGAGCTGCGGGTCGAATTTGCAATTTTTTGGCATCATTCAATGTCAAACATGCTGTGGTGTTGCCCAGTGGTGCATTGTTTGGTAATCAAGTTTGGTTTACAAAATGTGCAAAATATAATGATGGCTTCATACAGTCTTGAGTCATTACTAGATTCTCCAACAAGAGTGGTGAATGGTTCGTCAACATGCATTGATCATATCTTCTCACGCTGCTCATCTAGAGATATAGTAAACGTTAAAGCCTCAACTTTCAATTTTAATATCACAGATCATAAAATTTGATTCATTTAAATTTTATTATCACTGGTAAGATTATACACTAAAAGATCATGGACTAAAAATTTAATCAATTACGATATTCTAGAATTTGATTTAAATAATGAGAACTGCAAATCTGTGTGCTCCTACGTGCGATCCATCGGTTGCTTTAGATTTATTAGTATCGACTTTTAGTATGCATATACAAGAAAACGCAAGTTTCAGAATTATCCCAAGTAGTAAAAATAAACAAATAAAACCTTGGATTACTAATAATTTATGCAAGCGGATTAGCTTAAAAAGTAGCTTGTCTAAAGCTGTCAGGAAACATCCTAGAAACATTAAACTGAAAAATCGTTATGATAAAATTAGCAAAGAAGTCCAAATTTTTATAGAGCTAGAAAATAATAAATATTATAAGGCAAAATTTAGTGAAAGAAACGGAGATCCTAAAAGTCAGCGGAAATTCGTTAAGGATATTATAGGAACGAATAGAGAAAGAACGGTGATATCAAATATTTTGAATTGTGATAATATTACTATATCTGATAAAGAGGCTATAGCTAAAGAATTTTATAATTTTTCTATCGCTGTTGCTACTAATTTAAAAAATAGTATCCCCATAACATCCAATCCTGCCTTGGTATCTATTGATTTAGAACCTTCAAATTATTTTGTAGCACCCATAAGTAAAGAGAAAATACTAGCTATAGTATAGAATTTTAAAAATAAATCTTCTTGTGGTAAAGATAATATTAGCGCTAAAACAATAAAGAAGATGATTCATCTTATCGTAGAACCACTGCTATTTATTTTTAATATAAGCATCGAAAGTGGAAGTTTCCCGCATTTTTTGAAAACAGCTGTTGTACTACATCTGTAAAAAATATAAATAAATATAGCATGGGCAATTATCAACCTATATCTTTATTACCTGTCATATCGAAACTTTTTGAGAAATGTATCAAATCAAGGCTGATTTCTTTTTTGTCAAAAACAAAATTCTTATCGAATTCGCAATATGGCTTTTGCCCAAAACATAGCACAGAAGATGCCCTTTTGAACTTTTTTAATCCAATATATGAGGCTTTGAATAATAATCGAGTTTTTATATACATTACTAAAGCCTTCGATACTGTGGATCAAGCTTCTACTGTCTAAAATGCGTCGTGCAGGAATCAGGGGAATATCTAATGATTGGTTTTGATCTTACCTAACAGATCGAAGGCAAAAAGTTAAAATAGGTCACAGTTTTAGCCATGAGAGAGAAGTAAAAGCTGGGGTTCCACAAGGATCCTTCCTTGAGTCACTTCTATTCTTGATTTATATGAATTTAATTTTCAAAATACCGCTTTCATCGCATTCTACAGTATCCTTTGCTGATGACATGGCTATAGTTTATAGAGATCTAAACTTATTAAAAATGTGGTTTGATACTCATTTCATGTCTTTGAGTGAAAAAATAAAGGCTTTGTTTTTTAATATCTTAAATGACAAGCACACAATGCACAAATTTTGATAATACAGACAGTAGGCACAGAAAAAATTAATAGAGAAAAAATTAATATAGACATTAGTAAACCCACGAAGAAGATTTTATCTGTGTTTTAAATTGGTGATTTTACAAAAACAACAATCAAACAAAAATTAAATGGGAATTTAAAAATGTTTACGCTCTTCCACAGTTTCTTATTACATTTTCGTAACATTGTGTGTGTAAGTGATCTAATACCTTGATAGATATTATCACAAACGATCATGAAATGCATCAAAACCAACACAAATGTATATACAAGCCATGAAGTTGCGATACTCATGCCAAAAAGTGACTACTATACCTAAGTATTAGTGTTGTGACGTAGTATAATTTGTATATACTTTTATTATATGCTTTGATGTAAATAAAAAATGAATACGAATGATGGAACAACAGTATGTTGCGCTCTTTTTGCGCAAAAAACAAATTTATTATTTAAAGCCTAGTACTCAGATCGATTTCAAGTGAAATCTTCATACGATTTTAACAAAGCGAAATCAAAAACGAAAAATTTCACGTGAAATTTCGTTTTTGAGTACTCAGATCACGAGCGAAAAATCAAAATTTATTCAAGTACATGGCATGTTCCATAGATGGCGGGCATAAACTCTCCAATCTTTTTTCGCGTGAAATTAATGTATCGACCCATTATTTTCGTGCGAAATTTTGACAGATCTGATTTTGAAGAAAAAAATATTTGGTTTGTTTTGTAATAGACGCCGTGCATTATTCAAGTGTTTCTTTCTGTGTTTTGTTCATTAAAATTATTAAAAATTCTAAAAATTGACGCCGTGCCATTTTGTAGGAAACAAGTATTTCGTGTTGTAAATTACAATAATTACCATTTGTGATCTGTAATTGTTTTGTTGCGATTCGTTTATTAATTTATTTTTCACTGTGCATAATAAAATACCAGTCATAAATAAACTATTAAATGGAGAACGAAGAATTCGAAGAGATTTTACCATTCAACTACGCCAGCGAATATTTAGAGGTTGGCGCCAACGAAAATAACCAGCCGGTTAAACTTAGTGTACCAACCAATCTTAGTAAAAAAAAGCGATTGGAAAAAATTGTATTTTCCAACGCTGAAAAAAGGAAATTAGCTAGGGTAGTCCAAACAAAGGAAGGGATATGGAGATTAGATTCCAAGTTGCATAGGAATTCGCATGCCATTTCCGCGCAATGGAAAGAAGTGGCCAACCATATGGAAAAACCGGGTATGTAAATTAAATATGTAAACATCATCATAAATAACTAGATTTATGAATAACCAGAATATTAATATACAATTTACATACGTGAATATATAATTCTAATGTGGTTTACGTATTTTCTATAACAGTAGACGATTGCAAAACGATTTGGAAATCTATGCGAGATAGTTTACGTTATCGATCTCGCAATAAATCAAAGTCCGGGAGTCAAGCGGATTTAGATGACAACGCCATGCAGCAAAGCATAGATGAGGACTGGGAGCTGTCCGATGTCATGGGTTTTTTAAGCCCATTGTCATCACAAAGTAAAAGAAGGTAAATATTTTCATGCATTTAAACTTATTTCATAATACCTGAAATATACTCTTAGATTCTAAGTACAAATGTGATTTATTTATTTTATAATTTACAGGACATTTTCCGGATCGAGCAGTAGCAGCATTGCTAGCACCAGCAATGACCTAAATCAAGCTGCACCCGAAGTAGGTCCAAGTGAGGAAAACAGCGAATCCTCAAATTATTTTTATGTTCGTATTTTCATTTAAAATAAGTTAAATTATGTTATATTATTATAATAAACAATTCATTTTCAGACAAATAATACCAAAAATAAAAAAAACGAGGATCTTTCGTTTATTTCTTCATTATCATGTTCATTAGAACAGATGATAAAGAACAAAGATGAGCGAAACAGACAAAAAATGGAAAAGGCGCAAACACCGAAGGAACCGGAACTAAAATATTATAGTTTATGGGCCAATTGTGATCGGATGTGTCAATTAATACCGAATTATGACGTTGAAATGCTAGGCGTAAAAATAACTCAACTGATTGGCGAAAAATTGGCGGAATTAGAAAAAAATAAATTAAAAGACAACTAGTTAAAATAATTTTGTTTTATTTTTCTAAAAACACAGCCCGCCTTTGCCATTCTAAAATGCCAGCCGGTGAGTTTACATAATTTTTTATGCAATCCCGGATATGTTTCGCATAATTATTTTGTCGACCAGGATGTGTTGCTAAATCGTTGGAGTACATCGATCCTTCCGGAATATTCTGCCTCCAAACACCTTCGATCAACGTACCATCGTCACAATATCGGTCGACAAGATTTGATGGGCAATACGTTGAACTACTTTTATTTAATAAGTAGTTGTGCAATAAACAGCAACTACTCACAATTTTTTGTGCTCTGTCTGGCCCACAAAACATTGTTCTGCCTAAACACAGCCATTTAGAGCACAATACTCCAAAAGCATTCTCGACACATCTCCTAGCTCTACTGAGCCTATAGTTAAAGATTCTTTCTTCATCGGTCAGCTTAGCGGGTTTTTTTGGAGCATATGGCTTCATTATTCTGGGGTTTAATGGGAAAGCATCGTCAGCAACAAAAAAAAAAGGTAAAGTTGTGTTACCGACTGGAAGGTTTTCGGGAAACGGCAGCGTATTTTGCAGCGTTCCCTGTCCAAATTTACTGCTTGTAAATACTCCAGAATCACCTTCGCTGCCGTATGCGCCAATGTCAAAATAAATAAACTGGTAGTTTGCGTCAACTGCAGCCATTAACACAATACTATGGAATCCCTAGCAAAAAATATAAACTCAAAAATAATGAGCTCTGCGATATAACTGATAATGTTTCATACTCACTTTATAATTGTAGAACAAACTTCCAGCATTTTTCGGACATCTAATAGCAACATGTTTGCCATCGATAGCACCAACGCAGTTCGGGAAATTCCATTTTATATTATATTCGTTGGCGATTTCAATAAAGCTTTCTCGACTTAAGTCTTCTAAAGCCAAATTATTGCAAATCGCGTTGCACACTTCGTCTATTATAACACCCATGTGTTGTTTACTGATGCGGTAAATGGATGCCATATGTCGCTGCATAGAGCCACTTGCTAAATATCTATAATTTAAATGTTTAGTAAATAAAAAATTAATAGTACGTGACAGATAATACTTACTCTAAAACGATCACTAGCTTTTCTTTCGGACTGATCCCATCTTTAGGCCTTGTGTTTATCTTTGGTTTTAATGACCGCTCCAATGTTAAAAAGAGTTCTTCAAATTGAATTGGAGTCATATGGAAGTTTTCTTTAAAAATTGCCATATTTGATTTCATATCATCGAACTAAAAAATAATTCACACAAATAATTAACTAACAACCTAATTTAATTATTTATAACTCTTAAATTTACATCAACCAAAAATCGTCCTTTAGTTTGTCGCTCCAATATGTATGGGTTTATATAAAAGCGACGCTCACGACGAAGACGCTTTTTTCGCTCTATTAATGCCCTGAGCAAAACCCCGGTAGTTGCAATAATATTATAATCTTCACTCGACGAACTACTGGTACTAGACATATTTAAAATTTAAATTTACTTTTAATTTTATTAAAACTTAAATAACAACACAAAAAAACTATCAATAATACAAAAACTATGCAGAATACACAAAAAAACATTTAATTATAGATAGCTTGTTACAAAAACAAACTCAAAATAATATGTCTCCATAGTTAAATGTCAAAATAAATAAAAACTCTCCAAAATAATTTCGATTCTATTTCACACGAAATTAAATAGATTTTTGGAGACCGCGTTAAAATTTCATTTCAATTTGAACTGAGTACTGGGCTTAACGAGAGAGAGAAGTATTGTTATTATTATTTACTTCATTATATACTATACTATATACTATGAATTTAGAGCAGAATGGACAGTGCAAAATATAATTTTTGTTTCGTTTTTTTTTTGTAGAAATGTTATGTACTTTGAATTTAGAGGAGTATGGACAGTGCGAAATATAATTTTTTGTTTCGATTTTTACTGTAGTCAAATTCACTAACACATACACCAAATAGTAGTCATAATATGTTTTACTTAGCCAAGCTTCATGGCTTGTATAATATACAATAGTGTTGGTTTTGAATGCATCTAAAAATTTATTTTCTCTATCATTTTTTGCTTTTTATCAAACTAGCAACAATGTGCTCGTAAACAATGTGCTCGTATTCGTAGTATTTTATGTACATAATTGATTGTTGTTGTTGGATTTCTTTATGTTCATAAATAAATGTAACATTACTAGAGAAAATGCGTTTTGAGAAAATGGGAGTTTTAAGATTGTTTAGTAGGTAACAAATAAATTATAATAAAACCCATTACTGGATTAAATTCGAAATATGTTTGAAAGATTTAGTTTTTTGAATGATAATTGATAGTAAAGATTAAATAATTAAACTAATTATATTTAATCGTTACATTTAATAATGACTCATAGAGAAAGCAGGAAATTAATTCATAACCAAATGTAAATGATTTAAATAACTACAAACTATTTTCCTAAAACAAGGCATTTCAGAATTCATTGTTGGCTGGGTGTACTGTAATTGTTACATTTTATCTTAATCTTTAGATATTAGTGAATATCAGAATTTCTGATTTTTGTGGGAAATGTTCTCCGCTGATTCCAGCTTATGTTGATTATTTATTTTAGGAAGATCTAATCCATTTTTTTCTACAGCATTTTTAAGAATGACAACTGGCTATACTTTTCTTTCATGTAAAAGATTTTGACAAAACCCCTTTTTTTAATTTTTAATATTATAAGACATATTTTTCATAAATTAATAATATTTAGTTATAATTGTTAATAATAATCTCTTGTTTTAACTAAGACTGTGTTTATTTTACAACTATTTTTAAACTTTAACTTTAACTTAACAGTATTCCGAAAAAAGAAACAAATGTGTACAATGTCCTAGAAATTTAATTTTTTCCATAGCTTATAAGTAGTGCTGGCGAGTTAATTTTTAGTCGTGTCAAACAGATATGGTATTTCTAGTCAGTATTGTTTGACATTTCATCATGGAAAGACTTAACTCGGCACCGCTCTACAAATTATTCAGCCGTATTTAAAACAACTTTTGCAAAATGTTGTTCGGTGATGAGGCCCATTTCTGACTTAATGGCTACGGTTGTTGGTCTGGTGGAATCATCAGTCCATATTTTTTCAAAAATGAGGCCGGAACGTAACTGATTGACGCCCGTTATTGCGCCTTACGAACGGACTATTTGTTATCTAAAATTGAAACCCGTGATCTCGATGACATTTGGTTCCAAGACGCCGGCTACTTGCCACACAACCCGTGAAATCATGGCTTTATTGCGAGGATAATTCGGTAAACAGTTAATTTCACGCTTCGGACTAGTGATATGGCCACCTAGATCATGTGATATCACACCTTCAGACTTTTTTCTTTTGAGGTTACGTAAAGTTCAAAGTCTACATGGATAAGCCGGTTACGATTGAGGAATTAGAAGCTAACATTACTTGTGTCATTGGCCAAATACCACTCGAAATGCTCGAAGGCGTCATCGAAAATTTGAACTTCAGAATGGCCCGTGGTACGGGCATCCCTAATTGAAACATCCCTAATTGACAGTTTTTAATGAAAATATGCAATTAAGTAATTTACGTAACAATCCCAGCTCCTCAAATATATGTAGTGAAGGTTTAAGTGCTTCAACCTTTAACAACTGTATTTAAAAGCTTATTACAATTTTTGAATAATTTAATGTTAAATAAACTGTAAAATATTTTTATACTAACGGTTCTATTAAACCAGAACCCGATGGAAAATCGTTTTGGTCTAATAAGGCAAAGAGGGAGAGTAGGAAATCGGGGACAAATAATGTCAATTAAGTTTTTAAGAAACTCAGCCTTAAGTAATTGTCATGATGACAATGATACATTTTTATGCAAGATCTTCAAGTATTCAACCATTTAAAGAACCATTAGAAATACCATTACCTATATGAAAACAGTAATAATGTAGATGATTTTACAGCTACATCCATCTCGGACAACTATGTTCAAGTGATCAAGCCAAATTTGATAATGACATGTTGGACCAGGTACCTTTGTACACCAATTGTGCTATAAAGTATTACCTAGGATATGCAATATTTAAATATTTGGCACTACGATTATGCCACTATTGCGAAAATAAATAGGTGAAAGAAGAAAATGATGCATAACAATAAATTCTGAGTATTTTATATTTATAAAAATCTATGTTAGTAATACTAGTTTTGGTAATATTAATAATTTGGAGCTCGCAGTGAGCTCCAAAGGTATTGTTATTTGAATTATGTAAACCGCATATTCAAATATTTTAAGAACTGTTTAACGAGCATTGTAATGTGAAATTACAAGAAACAAATCATTGATCGATGTATATGTATTGATTCCTCCAACGGAAATCCAAATTATAAAATTAGTTTAGTTCATCAAATCCTTCTTCTAAACATAATTATAAGTTACTAGATTTCTTAATATTAGTGCTTTTAAGAAAGCACACCAAATGGATGTATGACAAGAAAGTTAAAAATAAAATAAAACTTATTCAACTAATAAATAAAATTAATTATTTTAAGAATCAATTTGTTTGTACATATTTTAGTTTTTCTATGTCCATATTATTTAGGAAAATATCACATGTTCGTTTCAACAGTCTTAATTCAAAAATCGAAGAAATTTAAAAATACGGTTGATAACTCTCTATTTTTATTTGGTTAAATACATATCAAATTTTAACAAATACTTAAGCAGATAGTATACATATAATATTATATTATATTAGCGCAAAACCAACAACAATGCCGTCTGCAAATCTTGTATATATATATATATATATATATATATATATATATATATATATATATATATATATATATATATATATATATATATATATACATTTATATATATATATATATATATATATATATATATATATATATATATATATATATATATATATATATATATATATATATATATGTATATATATATATATATATATATATATATATATATATATATATATATAAATATATATATATTTATATATATTTATGTATATATATATATATATATATATATATATATATATATATATATATTATATATATATATATATATATATATATATATATATATATATATATATATTTATATATATATATATATATATATATATATATATATATATTTTTTTTTTTTCGATCCTCGATTCTTCGCTTCTCTTTAGGATACACCACTTTTGATTTATATTAAGTTATATTATCACATATACATACAAAGCTGCTAAATTATATAAAATGCAAGAATTTAAAAGAGCGATCTCAAGAGTAAAAAAAAATAATCTAAAATTTTTATTGTCGCATTTTGCTATTATAACCCCATATGAACATCATAACCCCAGACAAAAACTATACAAAATTTTATTCGTCGGTTTACTTCTGTATACACATATTATTTTTTCTGTGCAGTAGGTCTATTTGTAATGATAATTGTATCACCATCAAATTAGTGGAAATATTTAAATATTTAGGTTTAAATGTTGATAGTAACTCAATTGGAAATTACATGAGATCACTACTTTTGGATGTTATATTCCCGAATACTAAAAACATTAAAGTACAGAAAAAAATTATTTCGAAAAAAAATCCCGAAAAATAATTTTTATATATTTATTTCATTTTAACGTTTAAATTTTTTATAGCATTGTGTTCTTTGCTAAACCCTTTAAAAGTGACAATTTGGACCACCTATCTTTTTTTTAAAGAATGTGTTTAATTCTTTTTTCTTTTATTTTATACGTCATGCGAATTTTGATCTCTTCTCCCATATGAATGCGTTCCACTCTATCTTTCAGTTACATGTTCGCGTCCCAAAATTTGAATTAGGTTATAATGACCTATGTAGGCCATACCAACTTGAAAATTTAAGGGCCGGTGCCATGCCTTAACTGAATTTTGGATTCTGGGCAAGCTATCTGTAACTAACTCGCTCACTGACCGAAATTCTGGCGTATATTGTGGGGTTCCTTCAATTTGTTTTCAGTCATTTGCCCTCTTTTTAGTAATACCTGTTAATAAGGATTAGGACTAACATTTATTTACAATAAACAGACTTTTTGACTATCTGAATGTAGAAAATGTAGTTTTATTTCTTCGAAATAAAATGGGATTTCCGCGGGTGGTAAAAACGCTAGGGATTTAAGTATTCTCATACTTAAACTAAATACTGTGGAAATGAAATTTATGATTGAAAATTTTATTATTTTTCTTATAATTTTTAAAATGTACCTTCATTATTTCCATACTTCGAAGAAAGCTTTTCCACCTGAATCCGTTTCCATAAAATTTGGCCAAAATGAAAGTAGCAAGCTTTCGATTTGCTCGATGACAAATATGACTTTGATGCCGTAATCGCAGGTTTTTTGAAATCAGACAAAATATATTTCGGATTTAAGTTTATTTGATATTCGCAAGCGACTCTGAAAATTTTGTAAAATGCTTTGTTGTACGATGTCAAACTTTTGGACGACATAATAATGTAAACTAATGGTAAAATAGCGTTACCAATTGTACCATGAATGGTAAACAACAATAATTGTAATTGGCATAATTGTTGGAACAATTTTAAATGTGCCGTCCATCAACCACATATCCACAAAGGTTATTTATTGTTACCAAAATAATATTTGTTTGCCCACTAAAGTCTTTTTCTGATAAAAGAAACAACTCATCAACAAATTTTAGATTTTCTGGAATTTTAATTGCTTCTACAGAAATTGGCTCATTGACGTTAAGTTTATTTCTAACCCTTCTTATTTTTGGGTTTTGCGCTTCCTTTTGAGGCAAATAAGGTTTGCAAATTTCAACACACTCAGCTGTTACTGTGGAAATAATTTGAACAGGTGAGTGACTAGAATCCCTAGCTAATTTGTTTAATTCCGCATTGGCGGTATACATTTGTTTATTCGCGGCATTTGGGGTATGTGAATGGTCACTCGGCAACTTTTTTACCACGTGTTTTCCTTTTTCTTCATAATTAATAACACGTGACTTACACGATAATAATTTTCAATTTTCATAGGGGCAATAAAATATAGTTTTAACCTTTTTATCTGGGTGGTAAGAAAAGCTATCAATAATTAATTTGATTTCACCTTTATTGCTTTCATCAGTAGTAATATTCATTTGTATTTCTATTATGTTCCTATCAAAAATTATTTTATTCACAAAGTATTAGAAAAAGTTGTTTCACTTCACCACAGTATGATAATATATTTCGAACTAATTATTATTTCAATTACTAATTTTTTTGTCATAGCACGTGACATTGTGTGAGCTTTTTCTAAAAAATTTGTGTCCGCGACAGGGTTAATAGTTCATTGAAATTGTCATAGCAACGAAAAAGTTCAAATTTTTCTTAAATTGTTTTTGAACCATAAGCAGTGAATTTTATATATTTTATTGTATATATCCGAGTGTGCTACGCAATGTGTTTGGCTTTTACTATAGAAAAACTATCATAGTAACCGTGATAATTCGGGTGTCTACGGTTTTATTAAGTAAATGTAAAAAATTTGTTTTCACAAATATTTATCATGGGTTTCAGACACAGGCTAAATAGTAACTCTTGAAGTACTGAAGAAATTATAAAGGGCTATACTTCATTGATCAACTTTCTTTGTAGCTGGTAGGTTTTCTCTATATTGTTATATTTACGGTTCCGAAAATAAGTTTGTTTATGTACAATTTTCCTAACTCAATTACAATTTTATTGTGCACTCACTAAAATTATGTTACAATTTTTTTGATGAAATTAAAAACATAACGGCACTATACCTCTTTTTGCGCCAGTGCGGTACAATTTTGAAGTTAATAATTTACTGAAAAATCATATTCAGCAAGAAATGATAGTAACAGAGGGAAACGAGTGACATCGAAAATATGACATAAAGGCTTGTGATCGACAAGTTTGATTGTTTAATGGTATACAGTGACGGCTTTAATTTATACTTAAATTCAACTTATCGTTAGAATTGTATAAACAAACAGAGCAAATCGCTTGCATTGGCTGATTTAACTTCTACTTGAAAATGTCATGGTTGGCTCGGAAAGGAAATACTAAAAATAAGAAAATAATTTCCCCACCTAATAATTTATATTTATACATGTATATATTATATATATATATATATATATATATATATATATATATATATATATATATATATATATATAAATATAAATATATATA
This sequence comes from Tipula confusa, assembly GCA_963556175.1. Classification (NCBI taxonomy): domain Eukaryota; kingdom Metazoa; phylum Arthropoda; class Insecta; order Diptera; family Tipulidae; genus Tipula; species Tipula confusa. The sequence goes on from OY744475.1 coordinate 126,407,725, forward strand.
TATATATATATATATATATATATATATATATATATATATATATATATATATATATATATATATACATATATGTATATGAATTTTATTCATAAAAATACACAAGGACGATAGAATATTTTAAACTATGTGGGTGGTCTGAACGAGTTTCGCAATAAGAAATAAAAATATTCTACCTTGAATCGTACTTCTTTCCTACTAAACTAAACGGTAAGGTATACCGAAGAATATGACTACTTAGTCGTATAGTATGTATCTCGTATATATCCTGGAATGGTAATGACGTTGATGGTAATTTCAGTTGATTTCATTATTTTCGTCTTTTATAGGTTTAGTATTTGATGGTAGTTTTGATTGACTTAATAAAAGTCGACGAAGGAAATTTTTTTATTATTCATTTCCATTTGAATATGTAAATTAAATTTTTGTTCGTCGTTTTCTGGTACTCGTGTATGTACTTATAGAAGACACTCGTATCCTGATTTTCAAAATATGGAAAAAAAGATCAACTTTCTACTATTTTTTGTCTTATAGCTCCAGAAAAAGCTAAATAAACAAATTCAGCGGTTTTCAAATCTTTTGCGAAAAACGGTGTAATTGGAATGCGAATATACATATTGAAGAGATATAACAATATGACAGTGTTTATGAATAATTGTCAGTTAGAGTAAAAGCTGAATTAGTTCTTACATCAAAAACCATATAAAAATATTTTAATATTAAACTTATAATTTCAAATAAATCGCTTGCCGTTTATTGATATTAAAGAAACTAATTAGGAAGTTATATCAGTATATGGCAAAAAACAAAGCAACCTCGTACGTATGACACAAAAATATGGACTCACGTAACGTCTTCATCAAATCTACAGAAATACATCAGAAAACGTAAGAAGACATTCCATTTTATCGATTTTATAAGATTTTATCTTATAAGAATTGGTAAATCGGAACGATCAATTGGTTTTTTGCGTCAACCGAACAGAACTTATGAAATAAAAATGTATTATGAAGTATTACACGACTTCATCCGGTTTCTAAAAACAATACAAAGGATTGGCAATTTGTGCTAAATTGATTTCATTGAATGTGAAAACACTGCTGGCATTAAGCTCCAACATACATGAAATTACATACAAAAATCACTGATGAACTATTAAAAATGTCCTAAAACTCTGTCAGATTAATGATTATTTATATTGGTGAGTATCATATTTTGCGATCCACCCAACAGCTAAAAAAGACGAATTTTATTGTCCTTATTGATAATTACTCCGCCCTCTTATTATAAAATAATTTATTCTCGATTGCGGAAAATAGGTCTTGAAATATTTCGCTGGGATTAAAACAAACAAAAAAGTATCATTATTGTTATCTTCAGTAATGATAAGAAATTTGATTATAATGTCTTAATTTAAATTTTTTCGTATCATTAAAATTGAAGAAAGGGGAATATCAGAGATTAACGTAATTTTAGGTATTAGGAGGAAAATATGAAAATTGATACAGTTGGTATATAAAATATTGTTTTTAACAAATTGACATTAATTCAGTAGTATTGCCATGGTAATGTTTTTGGGAATGTAGTTACTTATGGAAACCACTAATATAATTTTATAATGCCTTTTTAAGGTATAGATTTACCTATCAAGTAAAATTTCGTCGTTCGCATGAATTCTCCGATATAAAAACATAAAATATTTTAAATTTGTCAAATTAATTGCATCATCCCTAAGAATATATTATGTTTAACTGAAATTCGGAAATAAACTTTGTTACATAAATATTTAAAGCCTTCCGGAGATTAAGTTAATGAGAATACTAACACGTAATAAGACGATGAGAAAATATTAAAAAAATATATATATATTTTAAAGTAGTATTTTTGTTTGTTTATAAACGGTTGATTAATTGATGGCATAAGTTTTAAAGTAGTATACTAACGAAATAAAACGAAACTGCAGAAACTAAAAAAAATAAAACATTTTAAAACGAAATGGCTACCTAATCCGGGTAGCCGGTTATGGACATAAGGGTTAAGAACGATGAATTTTAATCAGAATTTAAAATGTTTTGGAAACCACACACGTTTATTTCAATCATCGCATTTCGTGGTGAATAGACATAAAAACAAAAAAACGTCTGTGTAAATAAATCTAGTATTCTTAATAATATTAATCTAGTAGTCAATAATAATTTACAAATACATTTTTTTTCTGGAAATATCTGAGGTTTTGATTGACCATCAATTTGATTTATGCAACTTGCAATATGTGCTCGGCCAACATCACGAAGGAAAGATTTCCCGGAATAAAATGTGGGGGTTTAAGAAGAAAGTTATTTCATATTAAGTGCACTTTCATTTCTGACAATCTGCTTGAAGGGATAAAAAATCGGAGTGCCAATTGGTTATGTAGCAATTTCCGTGATACTTCGAACCATTCGATTATCGATGAGGATGATAGTACTAGCTCTGGAAAACCAATAGAAAAGTTTAAATGCCTCATATGGACAATTAAATAAAGCTATAAAATAAAGCTATAAAATCTAAGATACATACACTTCAAGATCTTTTATCCAAACAAACTGACAAGTTAAATTATCTGGAAGCTGAAATTGACAATCCACTTCAACAACAAAACGACCGTAATATAATCATAAACGGTTTACCTATGAAGCACGATGATTCTCCTGGTGTAATCATCAATACAATTATGAAACTTGGAGTGGTAAGCAACACTGATGACATAGTCTCAATTCAGGCAAAATAGAAATTAAACACTGTTCTTGACAGTTCTTGCCTGTCAAAGTCAGTTTTAAAAAGTTTTTTTTTGTTAAACTTAAAACTGTGGAATTTTTTAATCGTTAAAAAGTTTCACAGATTTAATTTTAACAATAATCTTTAAATAATCGTTAAGTTCACCCTTTTTGATACTCTGTTGCATTCACATTTTTTATTAAATTTTATATTCGAGTTTTTTTTTTACCCGAGCTACATAAAAGATGTATCGAAAACCACGAAACACCGTTTAAAGAAAGGCGGGTTGTATTGGGAGAGATTCTGCATCTCCTTGCCTCACTTGGTTAATACTATCTTACCGAAATTAAGGCAAATTGTCGGACACCCAAAAACAATTCAACATAAAACAATCTGCGACTAGAGTGGTAGTCGAAAATGCATTTGGGCTTTTAAAAAATCAGTTTAGGAGATTACGAAAATTTGACAACATAACTATCGACTTTGCTGTGAATTGTGTGCTTCACAACATATGCATCGATAACAACGATGTGATAGTTACAGAGGAAGAAATTAGGGCAACAAGTGACAAGAAAATGATTATAGAAGGCAAGAGTTACTTGAAGAAATATGTTCTGGTACTAATTAAATCGGGTGTTACGTACCAACTACAACGTTTACCATTTCGTGACAAGTGGTCTATATTAAATAAACATAATTAAATAAATCTACACAAAATAAACAAATTAATTTATTTTCATTAAATCCACTTTTATTTTAATTCGTGTCTTTTATTAATTTACTCCTTAGCCTTTTCTTTATTTTTGAAATAATTTCTCAACAAGTCCATCTTGTCTCTAGATGCTTTCATATTTTCCTCCTAGTAAGCAATTTTAATTTCGGTTTGTCGCTGTTAGTTAGTTATTTTCTTTGATTTCGGTAATGGACTAGTAATGTTTTTGTCGACCGTTGTATTATCCTCGTCACCTATTTCTACTGAGACAACTTGGGAAGGATAAACTGCCTCAATGGACGATGGTCAAATAACTCATCCATCTTATCTAAAAGGATAAATTTTGATGCACTGTCCCCGCTCCCTCTATCTTTTGATGATTTATATGAACGCCATTTTATCTCTATGTGTTCAGCTGTTGTTAAATGTTCATAAAATGTATAATAGAATAATTATTAATATATGTCCTATAAACATTTAGCATTATGAATTAGCACTTACCAATAAGTCCATAGCTTCAAAGTAGATTAAAATAGATTCCCAATAAATTTTTTTTTTATTTTGTGGTGGCTCATTCTTGTCTATTTTCTTACGTATGAATAAGTGCTTTGGTTTCGGCAAAAGACCAAATTATTTTATTTTATAGGTTATATTATATTTTGTTTATTAATAAATTTATGGCAAATATCACATTTAATTTCTATTAAATTTATTACGCACAAAAACTAAACACTTTTGCTTTTGCCATAAAAAGACAACTATTAAATTGTAGGTTATGTTTTACTTGTTCAAATTTTTTTGTACATTCCAATCGACCATTTAGCTCAGACACATTGCAAGCGCTTGCAAGTACTTGAGGTGGTCGATTGGAAAGCAACTATCATATCACTGTATTTTGGTTTATGTTTACATTTTTAGTTTGTTTACATTATTTTTTTTGGACATATCCAATTTTTGTCATTTATCTCAATTATAGGGTTGAACATTTTTTTAAAGTAAATTATTTGTGGTAGTAATAGAAAACCGAATTAATAGGGATAAACAATCTTTTAGTTATTGTTTTTGTAGTAGATTATTGTCTTGTTCCTTGTATTTTTTTCAATTTAATCATTAATACCCAGCTTGTCTATTTCGGTTAATCGGATTAACACCTAATCGTCGTACACGTCTACAATCCAAACGCGACCGATTTTTAATAATGACGGCTGTTAGTAAAGCACTCACAATATTCATATCCCGTGTCAAAATACCAATATTGTAATTTCTTGATAATGACATTTTTAATTTTGATACCAAACGAGAAAAACGATATTTACAAGAAAAAAAAAACACAAAATAGAAATAAATTGACAATAATTAGTAGAAGACACACTTGATTAACGAAAGATAGGCGAAAAAACTCAAAATTTACATGAGGAAAAAACACAAACAAATTTGGTTAACACAAGATCAAAACACAAATTAGAAATACATTGACATTTGACAATTAGCAAAAGGAGAATTTTTGAGCTATTTCCATTTGTTACTAACTTCATATATTGTCGATAACTAACTAACCGGATAGTTATCTGCATACATCCGGGCGCCTTTAACTATTTGGATTTATCAATATTAAGATTATCATAAAAATCACAGAACTATCACAATCAAGCATCTAAATCAAGCAGCTGAATTTTCCGCAACCTAGTATATTATAGGTGAGGTGAACTTCCAGCCACTCTGGAAAATGGCTGACGTTTTCATTCCTGACTTCCTTCGATGGAACCTTCGATGGGCCGTTTGATCTCTGGATTTTCATAAAATATGAAAACAAATACGGGTGTGAAGTTTGTCCCAAACCCCAAAAATAAGCATGTTTTAGTAAATACACTGTTAATATACTTTCTTATAAGAATTTTGAGTGAATTTAGGAAATTTTAACATTTCTATAAACTGAATAAATAAAACCATTTCGAAGTATTTTACAATTATTGTAAAGATTCCACTGAATGGAAATGATAGCCTTATTTTTATTGTATCAAATGAGCTATGTGTCATTTCAAAACGGAGGGGATAAATAAGTTTTTTTTAGTTCGTATGTCATAGGTTCATCGATTCTATTTGTTTGAGTAGTTTATTCTTCGATGAATAAGAAAAATCATGGCATTTGTTGCAATTACTCTTTGGAAATGATAACCTTATCTAATAAGCCATGCGCCACAAACCATTTCTGGTTGGTAATTTGTGTGAGATTTCTGGAAAATAATGGAATGATGATACAGTTTTATTGGTTATGAGAAATAAAATAAGTTTAAAAAAAATATATAATAATTCAACTAGACTTCTGCCATTATATTTTTTTTATAATATTATTTTAACGTTTTAGTTTTTCATGTACACTAAAATTGAAGGATTAGTAGAATAGTGCGGTTTTGTTTGACTTATAAATTTTCGAAGGTCATCGTGACATTCCCATACGTCGTTAGGCCTTCTTATGTATGCAGTATAATGTCCTACGTTACCAACAATCGATGGGTGCTGATAATTAACAATCTCTTTCAATTACACTGGTTCTTCCAATAAATTGATTTCGGATTGAATATCTTGTAATTTTATTTTGTATTCGGTTGTATTATTCAATGGCTCAACATCAATTATTACAATTCCATTTGTTGACTTTAAAGTTTTGTCATTACTACGCTTTCGGCATCCATTGCAGTTCGCATGTGGCAATCGTATTTTATTTTCAATTTGTTTGAAATCATCATCGCAGAATTCAAATTATTCGATTGATAAATATAATATTTCTTTCGAAAATTTATCGATATCAATGATATTGGAAGCCATTGAAATTGTGATGTTACTATCTTTATTATTTAAAATTAAACTTGGAAATAACTGAATTAGAATTTCCGACCCCGAGATATAAGTTTCTTGTTTGATTCCAACATTTAAAAGTTGTGAGATGAACTTAAAATACACATTTTCATCCTGTGACATAAATAAACATTTATAAAATTCTTTATCCATTGCCACCGAATATAAAATTTGAGTTAATGCCTCGAACCCGCTAGTTTTAGTAACACTAATTCGTTTTTTGACTATGGTATGATAAACAAATCCATTCGATTGCAACGACAGCGGTTTATTTTCTAGTATTTTGGATAAATCAGAAGTAGATTTTCTCAATACGAGCTTTTTGGACTTTTCCTTATGTAATCCGGTCGATACTCCTTAAAATTGTTTCGCGACGAATAATCTTTTCAATACTCGTTCCACGATATGCTTAGGGGACCTGTAAGTTTTATGTGTTTTTGCCACCTCTCCTCATGAATAACTTTAGCATTGGATTGTAAGGGATCAAGTGGTGAATCGCTTTCTACCTTGGGAGTTTTTCTTGTACTCAACTTTGGTGTAGATGGCAATATTTGTAAAAATTCAATTCGTTTTAAATTGCTGTTAGTTTTTTCATTCAACAGGCTGACAAACCTGCCCATCTTTAATTTTTTGTTTTCGGTACACTGATTTTTTACTAGATTAAACCAATTTTCGACATTGGCGTTAGACATTTGACCTATAACGCCTTCAATTTTAGAAAAACAAGTACTCCAAAATGACACATATGAGAAGTACTTTTTTATGATAAATGTGACAAGTTCAGGAAAATAATATTCTTTTTTTTTTTTTGAAGGACAGTTCTTCGGAATTTTTTTAATAATATTGCTATGCAATAGATAATATTTTTTAAAAAAAGGGCTAGATGTATAACCTACGTGTTCTTCGTCAATTTGCATATCTTCACTATCTGAAGAAGTGGAATTTAAATTGGAAAAATTTTCTTCGTTTGAATTATACAAGGATTTTGTAAATTTCTTAAAACTCACAAATGCGTCAGTAACCTCTTGTGTAAAGGAATGTGAACAAAATATTATGCAAAAACATTCAAACATTTCGTCGATGTTTGAGATTTCAGAGCAATTGATGATTTTTTTGTAATCTGTTTTCCAATAATATTGATAAAATGGGCACAACAAACTAATACCGCCACTTTATCTTTTTTTAGAGAATCATTATTTATCAATACATTATAGGTATAATCTAAATAACTGGTGACGTTCATTAAGTTCATCGCTTGTAATATTGCAATTATTGAAGCCCATGACCAGTCCACCACATAGCATTTTGGCAAATGTGACTTCGGTATTTTTAATATTTCGGAGTATGTATGTATTAAAAACTGTGTGAGAGTTTTTGAATCGTGCTGGCTAGAAATCATCTCAGCAATCGGAATAATAATATTATTTATCTTAATTATGCAAGCATAGTAAAGTATACGTATGTGAAGTTAGCCCGAAAACCATCCCGAAAAAATTGATGTGTCTCAACTAATTATTATACAGGAAAAAGCCTCTCAGCACGAAAAACTTACTATAAAATGATACAAAATAAGACTCCATCCCGAAAAAATAAAATGAAAAATAATTTGTTTCTGGATATAAAATTAATAATTTTCAGTGTACAATAATCATATATTCACTAAAGTGTCGTTTTTTTCAGACTTTATTTTTATTATAGGTACATTTAATAGGAACTCGGACGTAATAAAGTAAATTGTGTATGATGTACATAGTTGACTATAAAAATCAAATATTTCTGGCACTGGATCTTTGCTCACAGAGGTTGGCAGATATAGAAGGGTATGTCGTTTGGTTCATTGAGCCTTCATTATTAACCACCTGTAACGGCATTACCGTACGATGGGGATAACGGTACTTTCTAGGTCATAATATATTTCTATTTCTGTTTGAACTGCAAATCAGACATATTTCCGGCTCTGGATCTTTGCTCACAGAGGTTGGCAGATATAGAGAGGTATGTCGTTTGGTTAGTTGAACCTTCATTATTAACCACCTGTAACGGCATTACCGTACGATGGGGATAACGGTACTTTCTAGGTCATAATATATTTCTATTTCTGTTTGAACTGCAAATCAGACATATTTCCGGCTCTGGATCTTTGCTCACAGAGGTTGGCAGATATAGAGGGGTACGTCATTTGGTTAGTTGAGCTTTCATTATTAACCACCTAAAACGGCATTACCGTACGATGGGGATAACGGTACTTTCTAGGTCATAATATATTTCTGTTTGAACAATAAATCAGACATATTTCCGGCTCTGGATCTTTGCTCACAGAGGTTGGCAGATATAGAAGGGTATGTCGTTTGGTTTATTAAGTCTTTATTATTAACCACCTGTAACGGCATTACCGTACGATGGGGATAACGGTACTTTCTAGGTCATAATATATTTCTATTTCTGTTTGAACAACAAATCAGACATATTTCCGGCTCTGGATCTTTGCTCACAGAGGTTGGCAGATATAGAGAGGTATGTCGTTTGATTAGTTGAACCTTCATTATTAACCACCTGTAACGGCATTACCGTACGATGGGGATAACGGTATTTTCTAGGTCATAATATATTTCTATTTCTGTTTGAACTGCAAATCAGACATATTTCCGGCTCTGGATCTTTGCTCACAGAGGTTGGCAGATATAAAGGGGTACGTCATTTGGTTAGTTGAGCTTTCATTATTAACCACCTAAAACGGCATTACCGTACAATGGGGATAACGGTACTTTCTAGGTCATAATATATTTCTGTTTGAAAAATAAATCAGACATATTTCCGGCTCTGGATCTTTGCTCACAGAGGTTGGCAGATATAGAAAGGTATGTCGTTTGGTTTATTAAGTCTTCATTATTAACCACCTGTAACGGCATTACCGTACGATGGGGATAACGGTACTTTCTAGGTCATAATATATTTCTATTTCTGTTTGAACAACAAATCAGACATATTTCCGGCTCTAGATCTTTGCTCACAGAGGTTGGCAGATATAGAGAGGTATGTCGTTTGATTAGCTGAACCTTCATTATTAACCACCTGTAACGGCATTACCGTACGATGGGGATAACGGTACTTTCTAGGTCATAATATATTTCTATTTCTGTTTGAACTGCAAATCAGACATATTTCCGGCTCTGGATCTTTGCTCACAGAGGTTGGCAGATATAGAGGGGCATGTCATTTGGTTAGTTGAGCCTTTATTATTAACCACCTAAAACGACATTACCGTACGATGGGGATAACGGTACTTTCTAGGTCATAATATATTTCTGTTTGAACAATAAATCAGACATATTTCCGGCTCTGGATCTTTGCTCACAGAGGTTGGCAGATATAGGCGGGTATGTCGTTTGGTTAGTTAAGCCTTCATTATTAACCACCTGTAACGGCATAACCGTACGATGGGGATAACGGTACTTTCTAGGTCATAATATATTTCTATTTCTGTTTGAACAACAAATCAGACATATTTCCGGCTCTGGATCTTTGCTCACAGAGGTTGGCAGATATAGAGGGGTACGTCATTTGGTTAAATAAGCTTTCATTATTAACCACCTAAAACGGCATTACCGTACGATGGAGATAACGGTACTTTCTAGGTCATAATATATTTCTGTTTGAACAATAAATCAGACATATTTCCGGCTCTGGATCTTTGCTCACAGAGGTTGGCAGATATAGAGGGGTATGTCATTTGGTTAACTAAGCCTTCATTATTAACCACCTGTAACGGCACTACCGTACGATGGGGATAACGGTACTTTCTAGGTCATAATATGTTTCTACTGTAACGTTATTTTTATATATGTAGCCTTGATAATGATAACGAAAGGTACCGAAACGTCGGGAAAATAACAAAATTTAAAATATATTATAACTGTTTAAAGCAGTTTGTTTTATTACGAGACTGACAGTCATTTATTCCAAATTATATTCCCTTTATATTTTTGCTACAGAAAACAAAAAATGAAAAAATAAAAATATTTTGCTGGAGTATATAAGGAATTTTTTTCTCTTCTTTGTTTTAATATTAATTCAGATTTTGTATGGTTAATATCTGTTAATATCTGTTTTAGTTATTTTTTCGTGTTTTTTGATTATTTCATAATAAAAAAGTTTTTTTAAAAACTACTTGATCTTTGCTTTTCCCAGGACATCCTTTAAATTTGTTATTTGATTATTGTTGCTAAAAATCTATATTTTGGACCTCGGCTTTCTATTTTGAACATTCTTGTTTAACGTTTATATTGTGTTTTAACTAAAATCTTTGCTTTTTTATAATATACGACCCCGGCTTTCTTCAGGACAATTCTAATTTGTATTTATTTTTAAAATGGAAAAACACGACAAGAAAAAAATTAGACTCAACTATAAAAAAAAAGAAGTGTAATTACGGTAGCTGCAGTAAAGCATGCTATTGAAAAGTTGGCATTTACAGCTGTAAAATTCACTACTTCCGATAGTACAGAAATTGCTCTAGTATGTACGTTGTTAAATATTAAGAACAATTTGTTAAATCGTACACTTGTGTATAATGCATGGCGAAAACATATTAATATTAGTACCGCTTCTAATGATCAAAATGGAGATTTATCCAAAACGGTATTAGAATTCAATGCCACGAATATAAACAAAAAAGTTTGTGTGGCAGTAAATACGGAAGTTCGAGATTCGAATGCTATTACAGATCTTGCCGAAAACGATATAAATAATCTTGCAATAATGTCAGAAAATATAGAAAACGGTTTATCGGTTGAAACTATGGACAGTTATATTTTTATTGAAAATCATGCAAATTTGAGTTTGACTCCACCTACTAATGAGATGGATATTAAAGAATCTAATATTATTTGTAAGGGAGACACAAATTCAAAACAAATTAAAAATAAAGATACAAATCTTATCGAAAATGAAACAAACAATCTTGCGCAAATATCAGAAAATGCTAACAGTTTGTCGGTTGAAATTAATAGCGATTCTACTTTTATTGAAATGCCCGCAAATTTGAATTTGGTTCAAACTACTGAGATGGGTATTGGCAAAACTAATATTATTTGTAAGAGGGACCCAAATTTAAAACAAATTAAAAATAACAGAAATCGAAAACTGGTTTATGAAAAATGTGATTATACTTTAAATATCTCTGACAATATTTGGAAAAAAATATTTTTACCAAATGAGCGAAATTTAGATTCATATTTATACAGATCGGTAATTTCTAAACATTTAACAAAGCAAACTGGATGCCTAATAAACATAAAAGGTTACGACATTTTAAAGGATCACATCACAATAAGAACTTATTGTGGCCATAAATATTTGAATCAAACTTGTCGAAATTACAAATTAATCAATACAAATTTAAGTCACGGAATATTTGATGTTTACTCGACACAAAATCCTATAATTCACCCTATTAAAAGATTTAGCTTTACATCAGGTTATAATCGGGATGTCTTGAAAAAAATATTGATCGACAAAACCGTGGAAAAAGTTTCTGAAAATTTAATACTGGACGAAGACATTGATTTTATTCAAAATACCAATACCATACAAAAATCAAAATTACAGGATGTATTAAGGAAAATAAGATCTGAAGCTTTGCAATCAAATGATAATCATTCTGATGATTTTATCGATATTGATGAGGAGTGGAAAAAGTATGAATTATGCGAAGATAAATATATTCAGAAAATTATGCGTCGTCCATTCGTTGTAATGACGTACAGTGCAAAGCAAAATAATATTTTAAAAATTATGCGAAACACATTTGAGAACAAAGAACTATCAGTATATTTGGACGCTACGGGTAGTTTGGTACGGGCTCCTTTCAACCCTTGTCCAACAATTTTGTATTATGCTCTTATAGTTGCTGCTCAAACTTCTGATTGCGATACAGTATCACCGTTTCCATTGACCGATATGGTTAGTTCCAGCCATACTATTGATACGATTAGTGGCTGGTTAAAATCGTTTAGATTGTATGTTGAGAATAATTTAAAAAAATGGCCTGTGTTTGATTCAGTCGTTATAGATTTTTCTTTTGCTGAAATGAATGCAGTATTAAATGCATTCAACAATATAGACATCATTGAATATTTAACAGCAACTCATGATTGGATTAATAATAAACCGACTTACAAGTCTAAAGGATCTATTGTCAAGATTTATTTGTGTTGTTGTCATTTAACACACACAATGGCCCAGGATATTAATGCAAGTTTCTCCAACTGTCCATCGAATAAAAAAATTATCAAGGAAATATTGGCATCGCTTTTCATGACCAATAATTATGATACCATCAAAGAAATGTGGAAATATATTGCAATACTGTTATTGTCAAGGAATATCACAAATACTGTGCAGCAATCATTAGATTCTTTAACTAATTTGATTACTGTAACCGATATAAATTTCGATGAGATTGTTGTAAGCAATGCTAAATTTGAAACATATAGAGACAACACAAAATCTATATATATTCAAAGCCCTTACTATCAAGATATGAAGAACATTATTGATCAAATTAAATTAGATGATACTAGTTCTGCATTAATTGGTGGATTAAACAGTTTTTACAGTCCTGAATTTCTAACTTTAATTTTAAAGAAATATATAACTTATTTACCTTTATGGGCTGGTATTATTAACAATGGAGTTCGGCAAAGTAACAGTCATGTAGAGAACTATTTTGCAATTATAAAACGCAGATTTAAGACTTCTGGCAGTATTGGTAAACTGCCAACAAAAGTAGGGAGGTTTGTGAAAAGTATTCATGATCGAAATGTAGCACTCTATCGACAAATATTATCAGGTGTACCTAAAAAATCAGTAAAATATATAAGGAACAATTTAATCAATGGTATTCAGTCGAGCAAAATTGATTTAACAATCCACGATTCACAACTAAGTCAATCTATATGGAAACGAAGAAATAAGGATGCAGCTACTCCAACTAGGAAATTGTCGTCGTCATTTAATTTAAAAAATATTAAAGAAATTGGAACACAGTCTCCACAAGAACGCAGAGTTAGTACTATAAAAATCTTAAGTAATAGCTCAAAGATTAATACCGAATTCAGCACTCCAAAGCGCCCTCATAAAATAGTGAAAAAAAGAATACTACCTAAAAATAAACTAAACTCTAGTTCTTTACCGGTTCTACAAAATGGAACTAATACGTGCGATTATTATTCAAATACCTGTGCGTTTGATTCCCTAATCCAAACAATGGCTACTGCAATAAATATTTTGGGGATAAGTAACTGTGGTATAAAAGAAGGCAGGGTTAAAATTTTAATAGAAAAATTGATAAATAATCAATTGAATGATATCTATAATATTCGAAAAGAAATTTTGATCGAAATTTTTGGCATTAAAAATGATTGTAATTGTAATATACAAGACGTAGCAGGAAATGTACTAAAATTTCTTCCAAGTCTAACCGTGAAGTTAAAATGCCAAAAATGTGAAACAGTGGTTGAAGAAGAACGAAATTTTCTTCTCATCAATTTAAAAAAATTACTGGAAGTTAGTTATTTAAATTTAGGTGAGTGTATAGAAGAAGTTCCATCACAGAGTTGCCCAATTTGTTCAAATAAAATGAGCCCTGAAACCCATACGTATCATAATATACTTTCTATTTACACCGAGTACCCCACAGAAAACCCTCCGAAAGTAACAATAAATCAAATAGAACCAAAACTTCTTTTTAATAAGAAGGTTTACAGTTTGGCAGGAGTTATATCATATGAACAGCTTGATTCAGCTATTCATAACAATGCTGGACATTTTATCAGTTGCTGTAAATATGAGCAAAAGTGGGTTAAATACGATGATCTAAAAAAATATGTGGTGAAAATCAGAAATTTGGACATCACTAAAGTCACCCCACATATGATCGTGTATACTAAAGATCCTGTTCCTAAATAATAACTAACTTAAATAAATATTATATAACATAATATTATACAACATAATATAAAAACGAAATATTTTTAAATCGTTTCAATCAAAACTGAATTTATCAGAACATATGGTACAGAATCGCATATGGTACAACTCTACATTTTTTAAAACCGCATATTTCAAAGCAGCGAAATTAAATCGAAACTTACGTAACTTTAATATCCAATAATCTATTTCATGTTTGTAATTAAATTGACTATAAATCTTATAATAATGAAGGCTTAACTAACCAAACGACATACCCCTCTATATCTGCCAACCTCTGTGAGCAAAGATCCAGAGCAGGAAATATGTCTGATTTATTGTTCAAACAGAAATATATTATGACCTAGAAAGTACCGTTATCCCCATCGTACGGTAATGCCGTTTTAGGTGGTTAATAATGAAGGCTCAATGAACCAAACGACGTACCCTTCTATATCTGCCAACTTCTGTGAGCAAAGATCCAGTGCCGGAAATATGTCTGATTTGTTGTTCAAATAGAAATAGAAATATATTATGACCTAGAAAGTACCGTTATCCCCATCGTACGGTAATGCCGTTACAGGTGGTTAATAATGAAGGTTCAACTAACTAAACGACATGCCCGTCTATATCTGCCAACCTCTGTGAGCAAAGATCCAGAGCCGGAAATATGTCTGATTTATTGTTCAAACAGAAATATATTATGACCTAGAAAGTACCGTTATCCCCATCGTACGGTAATGCCGTTTTAGGTGGTTAATAATGAAAGCTCAACTAACCAAATGACGTACCCCTCTATATCTGCCAACCTCTGTGAGCAAAGATCCAGAGCCGGAAATATGTCTGATTTGCAGTTCAAACAGAAATAGAAATATATTATGACCTAGAAAGTACCGTTATCCCCATCGTACGGTAATGCCGTTACAGGTGGTTAATAATGAAGGTTCAACTAACCAAACAACATACCTCTTTATATCTGCCAACCTCTGTGAGCAAAGATCTACAGCCGGAAATATGTCTGATTTGTTGTTCAAACAGAAATAGAAATATATTATGACCTAGAAAGTACCGTTATCCCCATCGTACGGTTATGCCGTTACAGGTGGTTAATAATGAAGGCTTAACTAACCAAACGACATACCCGCCTATATCTGCCAACCTCTGTGAGCAAAGATCCAGAGCCGGAAATATGTCTGATTTATTGTTCAAACAGAAATATATTATGACCTAGAAAGTACCGTTATCCCCATCGTACGGTAATGTCGTTTTAGGTGGTTAATAATAAAGGCTCAACTAACCAAATGACATACCCCTCTATATCTGCCAACCTCTGTGAGCAAAGATCCAGAGCCGGAAATATGTCTGATTTGCAGTTCAAACAGAAATAGAAATATATTATGACCTAGAAAGTACCGTTATCCCCATCGTACGGTAATGCCGTTACAGGTGGTTAATAATGAAGGTTCAGCTAATCAAACGACATACCTCTCTATATCTGCCAACCTCTGTGAGCAAAGATCTAGAGCCGGAAATATGTCTGATTTGTTGTTCAAACAGAAATAGAAATATATTATGACCTAGAAAGTACCGTTATCCCCATCGTACGGTAATGCCGTTACAGGTGGTTAATAATGAAGACTTAATAAACCAAACGACATACCTTTCTATATCTGCCAACCACTGTGAGCAACGATCCAGAGCCGGAAATATGTCTGATTTATTTTTCAAACAGAAATATATTATGACCTAGAAAGTACCGTTATCCCCATTGTACGGTAATGCCGTTTTAGGTGGTTAATAATGAAAGCTCAACTAACCAAATGACGTACCCTTTTATATCTGCCAACCTCTGTGAGCAAAGATCCAGAGCCGGAAATATGTCTGATTTGCAGTTCAAACAGAAATAGAAATATATTATGACCTAGAAAATACCGTTATCCCCATCGTACGGTAATGCCGTTTTAGGTGGTTAATAATGAAGGCTCAATGAACCAAACGACGTACCCTTCTATATCTGCCAACCTCTGTGAGCAAAGATCCAGTGCCGGAAATATGTCTGATTTGTTGTTCAAATAGAAATAGAAATATATTATGACCTAGAAAGTACCGTTATCCCCATCGTACGGTAATGCCGTTACAGGTGGTTAATAATGAAGGTTCAACTAACTAAACGACATGCTCGTCTATATCTGCCAACCTCTGTGAGCAAAGATCCAGAGCCGGAAATATGTCTGATTTATTGTTCAAACAGAAATATATTATGACCTAGAAAGTACCGTTATCCCCATCGTACGGTAATGCCGTTTTAGGTGGTTAATAATGAAAGCTCAACTAACCAAATGACGTACCTCTTTATATCTGCCAACCTCTGTGAGCAAAGATCTACAGCCGGAAATATGTCTGATTTGTTGTTCAAACAGAAATAGAAATATATTATGACCTAGAAAGTACCGTTATCCCCATCGTACGGTTATGCCGTTACAGGTGGTTAATAATGAAGGCTTAACTAACCAAACGACATACCCGCCTATATCTGCCAACCTCAGAAAATGAAGGCTTAACTAACCAAACGACATACCCGCCTATATCTACCAAATCAGACATATTTCCGGCTCTGGATCTTTGCTCACAGAGGTTGGCAGATATAGAGGGGCATGTCATTTGGTTAGTTGAGCCTTTATTATTAACCACCTAAAACGACATTACCGTACGATGGGGATAACGGTACTTTCTAGGTCATAATATATTTCTGTTTGAACAATAAATCAGACATATTTCCGGCTCTGGATCTTTGCTCACAGAGGTTGGCAGATATAGGCGGGTATGTCGTTTGGTTAGTTAAGCCTTCATTATTAACCACCTGTAACGGCATAACCGTACGATGGGGATAACGGTACTTTCTAGGTCATAATATATTTCTATTTCTGTTTGAACAACAAATCAGACATATTTCCGGCTCTGGATCTTTGCTCACAGAGGTTGGCAGATATAGAGGGGTACGTCATTTGGTTAAATAAGCTTTCATTATTAACCACCTAAAACGGCATTACCGTACGATGGAGATAACGGTACTTTCTAGGTCATAATATATTTCTGTTTGAACAATAAATCAGACATATTTCCGGCTCTGGATCTTTGCTCACAGAGGTTGGCAGATATAGAGGGGTATGTCATTTGGTTAACTAAGCCTTCATTATTAACCACCTGTAACGGCACTACCGTACGATGGGGATAACGGTACTTTCTAGGTCATAATATGTTTCTACTGTAACGTTATTTTTATATATGTAGCCTTGATAATGATAACGAAAGGTACCGAAACGTCGGGAAAATAACAAAATTTAAAATATATTATAACTGTTTAAAGCAGTTTGTTTTATTACGAGACTGACAGTCATTTATTCCAAATTATATTCCCTTTATATTTTTGCTACAGAAAACAAAAAATGAAAAAATAAAAATATTTTGCTGGAGTATATAAGGAATTTTTTTCTCTTCTTTGTTTTAATATTAATTCAGATTTTGTATGGTTAATATCTGTTAATATCTGTTTTAGTTATTTTTTCGTGTTTTTTGATTATTTCATAATAAAAAAGTTTTTTTAAAAACTACTTGATCTTTGCTTTTCCCAGGACATCCTTTAAATTTGTTATTTGATTATTGTTGCTAAAAATCTATATTTTGGACCTCGGCTTTCTATTTTGAACATTCTTGTTTAACGTTTATATTGTGTTTTAACTAAAATCTTTGCTTTTTTATAATATACGACCCCGGCTTTCTTCAGGACAATTCTAATTTGTATTTATTTTTAAAATGGAAAAACACGACAAGAAAAAAATTAGACTCAACTATAAAAAAAAAGAAGTGTAATTACGGTAGCTGCAGTAAAGCATGCTATTGAAAAGTTGGCATTTACAGCTGTAAAATTCACTACTTCCGATAGTACAGAAATTGCTCTAGTATGTACGTTGTTAAATATTAAGAACAATTTGTTAAATCGTACACTTGTGTATAATGCATGGCGAAAACATATTAATATTAGTACCGCTTCTAATGATCAAAATGGAGATTTATCCAAAACGGTATTAGAATTCAATGCCACGAATATAAACAAAAAAGTTTGTGTGGCAGTAAATACGGAAGTTCGAGATTCGAATGCTATTACAGATCTTGCCGAAAACGATATAAATAATCTTGCAATAATGTCAGAAAATATAGAAAACGGTTTATCGGTTGAAACTATGGACAGTTATATTTTTATTGAAAATCATGCAAATTTGAGTTTGACTCCACCTACTAATGAGATGGATATTAAAGAATCTAATATTATTTGTAAGGGAGACACAAATTCAAAACAAATTAAAAATAAAGATACAAATCTTATCGAAAATGAAACAAACAATCTTGCGCAAATATCAGAAAATGCTAACAGTTTGTCGGTTGAAATTAATAGCGATTCTACTTTTATTGAAATGCCCGCAAATTTGAATTTGGTTCAAACTACTGAGATGGGTATTGGCAAAACTAATATTATTTGTAAGAGGGACCCAAATTTAAAACAAATTAAAAATAACAGAAATCGAAAACTGGTTTATGAAAAATGTGATTATACTTTAAATATCTCTGACAATATTTGGAAAAAAATATTTTTACCAAATGAGCGAAATTTAGATTCATATTTATACAGATCGGTAATTTCTAAACATTTAACAAAGCAAACTGGATGCCTAATAAACATAAAAGGTTACGACATTTTAAAGGATCACATCACAATAAGAACTTATTGTGGCCATAAATATTTGAATCAAACTTGTCGAAATTACAAATTAATCAATACAAATTTAAGTCACGGAATATTTGATGTTTACTCGACACAAAATCCTATAATTCACCCTATTAAAAGATTTAGCTTTACATCAGGTTATAATCGGGATGTCTTGAAAAAAATATTGATCGACAAAACCGTGGAAAAAGTTTCTGAAAATTTAATACTGGACGAAGACATTGATTTTATTCAAAATACCAATACCATACAAAAATCAAAATTACAGGATGTATTAAGGAAAATAAGATCTGAAGCTTTGCAATCAAATGATAATCATTCTGATGATTTTATCGATATTGATGAGGAGTGGAAAAAGTATGAATTATGCGAAGATAAATATATTCAGAAAATTATGCGTCGTCCATTCGTTGTAATGACGTACAGTGCAAAGCAAAATAATATTTTAAAAATTATGCGAAACACATTTGAGAACAAAGAACTATCAGTATATTTGGACGCTACGGGTAGTTTGGTACGGGCTCCTTTCAACCCTTGTCCAACAATTTTGTATTATGCTCTTATAGTTGCTGCTCAAACTTCTGATTGCGATACAGTATCACCGTTTCCATTGACCGATATGGTTAGTTCCAGCCATACTATTGATACGATTAGTGGCTGGTTAAAATCGTTTAGATTGTATGTTGAGAATAATTTAAAAAAATGGCCTGTGTTTGATTCAGTCGTTATAGATTTTTCTTTTGCTGAAATGAATGCAGTATTAAATGCATTCAACAATATAGACATCATTGAATATTTAACAGCAACTCATGATTGGATTAATAATAAACCGACTTACAAGTCTAAAGGATCTATTGTCAAGATTTATTTGTGTTGTTGTCATTTAACACACACAATGGCCCAGGATATTAATGCAAGTTTCTCCAACTGTCCATCGAATAAAAAAATTATCAAGGAAATATTGGCATCGCTTTTCATGACCAATAATTATGATACCATCAAAGAAATGTGGAAATATATTGCAATACTGTTATTGTCAAGGAATATCACAAATACTGTGCAGCAATCATTAGATTCTTTAACTAATTTGATTACTGTAACCGATATAAATTTCGATGAGATTGTTGTAAGCAATGCTAAATTTGAAACATATAGAGACAACACAAAATCTATATATATTCAAAGCCCTTACTATCAAGATATGAAGAACATTATTGATCAAATTAAATTAGATGATACTAGTTCTGCATTAATTGGTGGATTAAACAGTTTTTACAGTCCTGAATTTCTAACTTTAATTTTAAAGAAATATATAACTTATTTACCTTTATGGGCTGGTATTATTAACAATGGAGTTCGGCAAAGTAACAGTCATGTAGAGAACTATTTTGCAATTATAAAACGCAGATTTAAGACTTCTGGCAGTATTGGTAAACTGCCAACAAAAGTAGGGAGGTTTGTGAAAAGTATTCATGATCGAAATGTAGCACTCTATCGACAAATATTATCAGGTGTACCTAAAAAATCAGTAAAATATATAAGGAACAATTTAATCAATGGTATTCAGTCGAGCAAAATTGATTTAACAATCCACGATTCACAACTAAGTCAATCTATATGGAAACGAAGAAATAAGGATGCAGCTACTCCAACTAGGAAATTGTCGTCGTCATTTAATTTAAAAAATATTAAAGAAATTGGAACACAGTCTCCACAAGAACGCAGAGTTAGTACTATAAAAATCTTAAGTAATAGCTCAAAGATTAATACCGAATTCAGCACTCCAAAGCGCCCTCATAAAATAGTGAAAAAAAGAATACTACCTAAAAATAAACTAAACTCTAGTTCTTTACCGGTTCTACAAAATGGAACTAATACGTGCGATTATTATTCAAATACCTGTGCGTTTGATTCCCTAATCCAAACAATGGCTACTGCAATAAATATTTTGGGGATAAGTAACTGTGGTATAAAAGAAGGCAGGGTTAAAATTTTAATAGAAAAATTGATAAATAATCAATTGAATGATATCTATAATATTCGAAAAGAAATTTTGATCGAAATTTTTGGCATTAAAAATGATTGTAATTGTAATATACAAGACGTAGCAGGAAATGTACTAAAATTTCTTCCAAGTCTAACCGTGAAGTTAAAATGCCAAAAATGTGAAACAGTGGTTGAAGAAGAACGAAATTTTCTTCTCATCAATTTAAAAAAATTACTGGAAGTTAGTTATTTAAATTTAGGTGAGTGTATAGAAGAAGTTCCATCACAGAGTTGCCCAATTTGTTCAAATAAAATGAGCCCTGAAACCCATACGTATCATAATATACTTTCTATTTACACCGAGTACCCCACAGAAAACCCTCCGAAAGTAACAATAAATCAAATAGAACCAAAACTTCTTTTTAATAAGAAGGTTTACAGTTTGGCAGGAGTTATATCATATGAACAGCTTGATTCAGCTATTCATAACAATGCTGGACATTTTATCAGTTGCTGTAAATATGAGCAAAAGTGGGTTAAATACGATGATCTAAAAAAATATGTGGTGAAAATCAGAAATTTGGACATCACTAAAGTCACCCCACATATGATCGTGTATACTAAAGATCCTGTTCCTAAATAATAACTAACTTAAATAAATATTATATAACATAATATTATACAACATAATATAAAAACGAAATATTTTTAAATCGTTTCAATCAAAACTGAATTTATCAGAACATATGGTACAGAATCGCATATGGTACAACTCTACATTTTTTAAAACCGCATATTTCAAAGCAGCGAAATTAAATCGAAACTTACGTAACTTTAATATCCAATAATCTATTTCATGTTTGTAATTAAATTGACTATAAATCTTATAATAATGAAGGCTTAACTAACCAAACGACATACCCCTCTATATCTGCCAACCTCTGTGAGCAAAGATCCAGAGCAGGAAATATGTCTGATTTGTTGTTCAAACAGAAATAGAAATATATTATGACCTAGAAAGTACCGTTATCCCCATCGTACGCATATGCCGTTACAGGTGGTTAATAATAAAGACTTAGTAAACCAAACGACATACCCGTCTATATCTGCCAACCTCTGTGAGCAAAGATCCAGAGCCGGAAATATGTCTGATTTATTGTTCAAACAGAAATATATTATGACCTAGAAAGTACCGTTATCCCCATCGTACGGTAATGCCGTTTTAGGTGGTTAATAATGAAGGCTCAATGAACCAAACGACGTACCCTTCTATATCTGCCAACTTCTGTGAGCAAAGATCCAGTGCCGGAAATATGTCTGATTTGTTGTTCAAATAGAAATAGAAATATATTATGACCTAGAAAGTACCGTTATCCCCATCGTACGGTAATGCCGTTACAGGTGGTTAATAATGAAGGTTCAACTAACTAAACGACATGCCCGTCTATATCTGCCAACCTCTGTGAGCAAAGATCCAGAGCCGGAAATATGTCTGATTTATTGTTCAAACAGAAATATATTATGACCTAGAAAGTACCGTTATCCCCATCGTACGGTAATGCCGTTTTAGGTGGTTAATAATGAAAGCTCAACTAACCAAATGACGTACCCCTCTATATCTGCCAACCTCTGTGAGCAAAGATCCAGAGCCGGAAATATGTCTGATTTGCAGTTCAAACAGAAATAGAAATATATTATGACCTAGAAAGTACCGTTATCCCCATCGTACGGTAATGCCGTTACAGGTGGTTAATAATGAAGGTTCAACTAACCAAACAACATACCTCTTTATATCTGCCAACCTCTGTGAGCAAAGATCTACAGCCGGAAATATGTCTGATTTGTTGTTCAAACAGAAATAGAAATATATTATGACCTAGAAAGTACCGTTATCCCCATCGTACGGTTATGCCGTTACAGGTGGTTAATAATGAAGGCTTAACTAACCAAACGACATACCCGCCTATATCTGCCAACCTCTGTGAGCAAAGATCCAGAGCCGGAAATATGTCTGATTTATTGTTCAAACAGAAATATATTATGACCTAGAAAGTACCGTTATCCCCATCGTACGGTAATGTCGTTTTAGGTGGTTAATAATAAAGGCTCAACTAACCAAATGACATACCCCTCTATATCTGCCAACCTCTGTGAGCAAAGATCCAGAGCCGGAAATATGTCTGATTTGCAGTTCAAACAGAAATAGAAATATATTATGACCTAGAAAGTACCGTTATCCCCATCGTACGGTAATGCCGTTACAGGTGGTTAATAATGAAGGTTCAGCTAATCAAACGACATACCTCTCTATATCTGCCAACCTCTGTGAGCAAAGATCTAGAGCCGGAAATATGTCTGATTTGTTGTTCAAACAGAAATAGAAATATATTATGACCTAGAAAGTACCGTTATCCCCATCGTACGGTAATGCCGTTACAGGTGGTTAATAATGAAGACTTAATAAACCAAACGACATACCTTTCTATATCTGCCAACCACTGTGAGCAAAGATCCAGAGCCGGAAATATGTCTGATTTATTTTTCAAACAGAAATATATTATGACCTAGAAAGTACCGTTATCCCCATTGTACGGTAATGCCGTTTTAGGTGGTTAATAATGAAAGCTCAACTAACCAAATGACGTACCCTTTTATATCTGCCAACCTCTGTGAGCAAAGATCCAGAGCCGGAAATATGTCTGATTTGCAGTTCAAACAGAAATAGAAATATATTATGACCTAGAAAATACCGTTATCCCCATCGTACGGTAATGCCGTTTTAGGTGGTTAATAATGAAGGCTCAATGAACCAAACGACGTACCCTTCTATATCTGCCAACCTCTGTGAGCAAAGATCCAGTGCCGGAAATATGTCTGATTTGTTGTTCAAATAGAAATAGAAATATATTATGACCTAGAAAGTACCGTTATCCCCATCGTACGGTAATGCCGTTACAGGTGGTTAATAATGAAGGTTCAACTAACTAAACGACATGCTCGTCTATATCTGCCAACCTCTGTGAGCAAAGATCCAGAGCCGGAAATATGTCTGATTTATTGTTCAAACAGAAATATATTATGACCTAGAAAGTACCGTTATCTCCATCGTACGGTAATGCCGTTTTAGGTGGTTAATAATGAAAGCTTATTTAACCAAATGACGTACCCCTCTATATCTGCCAACCTCTGTGAGCAAAGATCCAGAGCCGGAAATATGTCTGATTTGTTGTTCAAACAGAAATAGAAATATATTATGACCTAGAAAGTACCGTTATCCCCATCGTACGGTTATGCCGTTACAGGTGGTTAATAATGAAGGCTTAACTAACCAAACGACATACCCGTCTATATCTGCCAACCTCTGTGAGCAAAGATCCAGAGCCGGAAATATGTCTGATTTATTGTTCAAACAGAAATATATTATGAACTAGAAAGTACCGTTATCCCCATCGTACGGTAATGCCGTTTTAGGTGGTTAATAATGAAAGCTCAACTAACCAAATGACGTACCCCTCTATATCTGCCAACCTCTGTGAGCAAAGATCCAGAGCCGGAAATATGTCTGATTTGCAGTTCAAACAGAAATAGAAATATATTATGACCTAGAAAGTACCGTTATCCCCATCGTACGGTAATGCCGTTACAGGTGGTTAATAATGAAGGCTCAATGAACCAAACGACATACCCTTCTATATCTGCCAACCTCTGTGAGCAAAGATCCAGTGCCAGAAATATTTGATTTTTATAGTCAACTATGTACATCATACACAATTTACTTTATTACGTCCGAGTTCCTATTAAATGTACCTATAATAAAAATAAAGTCTGAAAAAAACGACACTTTAGTGAATATATGATTATTGTACACTGAAAATTATTAATTTTATATCCAGAAACAAATTATTTTTCATTTTATTTTTTCGGGATGGAGTCTTATTTTGTATCATTTTATACAAGTTTTTCGTGCTGAGAGGCTTTTTCCTGTATAATAATTAGTTGAGACACATCAATTTTTTCGGGATGGTTTTCGGGCTAACTTCACATACGTGTAAAGTATCCGTATTCAAATTATGCATGTCGGATTTCTTGCAACATTGCCTGTTGCATCCATATGAACAACTGTCGGTTTATGTTTATTGATTAACGCAAGCTGGGATTCCCGAAGCATGATTACTTTTTTATAAAATATATATTTATTTTTTTCTTGAGGCTCGATGTGGCTTTTATGATACATATCTGTAATATCACAATTTGTTATTATGTCATTTCGTTTTAAATGTTCGGACCTAATCTTGCGCAATACTTCACTTGATGTGATATGTTGCGTATTTCCCATAGTTGCTAATTGAATATCTGATTTTTTAAACATTTCTAATTGAAAATTATGGAAAGTTTTGTGCCCGAGCTCGAGTCTTAATGCTTCCCTTCGTTTTCCTCTTATTTGAATAAATAGTTTATCACCCGAATGCCAGTCCACATCATTACCTTTCACAAAAATAAGAAGCTTGTTTAAATCATTAATAATGAATTTGTATTTTTGGTCATGAGTCTTATATTTACATTTACCATAAATAACGATATTTTTTTGGAATGTGTTTTTCGGGTGCAAAGTTCGAAATGAAATTACCCACGAATTTTTAGCTTTGTTTAAGACGTCGATAATTGTAGCACGAATTTCCTCATTGGTCTTTGGACAATTAACTATTTCTGTTTGCAATTTAAGTCTCCTTTTATCATTTGGTAAAAGAATCGATGAACCTATGACATACGAACTAAAAAAAAAACTTATTCATCCCTCCGTTTGGAAATTCGATACAATAACAATAAGACTAACATTTCTATATAGTGGCATCTTAGAAATAACTCTAGGATTTGTGATATTAACCTGTATTTGTGGAAATAACCGGTATTTGTGGTATTATTCATTAAATGAATAAAATAAAAATAAAAAAGGCCAAAATAAGAAAACGTTTTACTTAATTCTTGTATCAGTTTATTCCTTAATAATTGTTTAACAGTCAATTAAATGTCTAGGTAAAGTGTTATACGCTTGGAGACATTTGTAAATAACAGTATTATTTCTTAAAACTGTACTGAAGAACTCGATTTTGAAATGGGAACGACGTCGTGCATCATGCGAATGAATTGTTGAGGTTTGCGAAACAGGTCAATTACACTATGTTATTACTAAAAGAATTTTAAAAATTAAAACCAGAAGTTCAATTATAGATAAAATTAAATAATTCAGTTTCTGCTTTGTAATATAGTTTTTGAATTTTAGGTTGCCATCTAAGGTAAGATAAGTATTTAAAGCTATCTCTTTTGTTAACGCTATCTACTTTCTTAAAATAAATAAAGCTTTCTACTTTGTTAAACATAAGCTGTTACAGCAAATCGTATTACACTCCAGAGAATGAAATTTTCGAACTTCCGGAAAATTATCTTCCGTTTGATCAATAATATTAAATTTTATGAATCGAGATTTATTGCTTAAGACAAGTTCATGTTAATTAAACCAAATACGTAAAAATATTCTTTTAAATCGTGGTAACATATCTCCATAATTATCATTATTAGCTTTGAGAAGTGTCATCAGCAAAAACATGTTCCCATTCGGTTTATAGGGGGACAATGAATTAATATGAATATTGAATAAAATTGGTCCAAGGACAGAGCCTTGAGGAACCCCCATAGAAACCATGAATGGTTCACTAACCGCACCATTAAATTATAAACCTTCAAAGGTTTTTAAAGTAGTACAGGCTGTTGAAGAGGATAGTAATCCTCGAAATTATTACCTGATTTAAATCAAAAAAAGATTAATTTATATATTTATATACATTTTTTAGAAATTTTTCTTTTTAAAAAAAATTTGGATAAACAATTAATATAAAAAATTTTATTATCACATTAAAGAAAGTTTTACTTCTTTTCTGAAATAATTTTTATTTTCATACATAAAACAAGAAGTATTGAATTCTTTGTTTTTATTAAAACAAGGTTCCTTATTTCGTTTTTATAAAATTAAAAAAGAATAATTATGTTTGTTCTGCTAAATTTGATCACTGCTCTAAGTTACTAATATCGTTAGTGTAATTATTAAAAAGAAAAGGAGCAAGCACAGATCTTTGCGAGATACTTCTTAAGAATATTTAAGTTCACTCTCCGTTTGGTTAACAGTAACAACCTGAGGGCGAGGTTTGAGGATCTAAAAAATTTGAATATGATCAAACTTTAGTGCAAGCTGAATGAAGCTTGGCGAGCCAAATATCATGATCTACCAAGCTAGAAGCCTTTCTCACGTTCAGGAAAAAACTAGCCACAATTTGTTTTTGTCAACATTCTCAGAAATAAAGACTGTTAGCACTAGGCAGGCTGCTTGAGTATTCCATGATTTTGTAAAACCATGTTGGTCTGGTTTATTTGAATTATTATTTTCTAGAAAGTCGACAAGGCGGTTGTTTTTTACTCTATCGTATACCTTTAAGACAGCCAATAGTACTGAGATCAACCTGTGATTCATCGGCTCAAGTCTATCGCCGTCCTTATAAACCGGTATAATTCTTGAAGTTTTTAGTAATATATCCAATATATTGTACACTGTCGATGTGTGAGTGGTAAGTGGATTTTGTGTCATATTCGTTACCCCAGAAATTTACTAAATTAGTATCGTTCTTTTTTTTATAGGTATACTATTTTTGCTTCAAGTCTGGATGCACTGTCTACGTTAGCTTCCTGTGTAGAAATCACTTTGATTTTATTTTCTTGACTTAAGCTTGTGTTTTGTCCCGCAGCTGCGATAGTTGATTGAGAAGAGATATTAGCATATCAATCATAAGCTCCTCGAGACGGTAAAAGCCTACTTCAGTCGTAGTGTATATTGTTGATTATGGTGTTACCAGTGATGACGTAACTGTGACAGATTCACTCCGATAATACGTTGTGTTTTGTTTGGGAGTTGTTGCTGATGAGCTGAATTGGCAGCAATGCCAAATTTAATTAGAATTCTGGTGATTGATTATAGGAGTAAGCTGGTAGTATCGATGTTGTGGTTCGCGGAGTTAAACACAAATAGGAAGCGATGGTTACAAGCAAGTCTACTAGGTCACGAATTAATTATTTTTGGTTTTCACATTATGATTATTTTATGCATATATCAACATAACGTTTTTATTATCCAAACATAATCAACAATTGCATCAACTATACCAGCATAATCATATAATTTTAACTGGTAAACTATGCATTTCAGATGATGTCGTATCGTCACGTATACAGCATCTAAATTAAATATCAACAAAAAAATATAATATAATTAAAAATACTTGTATCGCTCTTTTATCTTGATTCTTGTGTAATATTCTATTGTCGAATAAAAAAAAGTTCTCGTGCAGATTTTCTCGCTTTAAATTCAACTCAGCTTTTAGTATTATTTTGTGTGTACCAGTTGTGAATTCAAGTCTTTGTTCCATACCAATGTTTCCATTTTAAATTTTCTTTTTATTCGTCTCATTACTTCTAATATCTTTATTATTACGACTTATATTTTATTTTTTCAGCTTATCTAGTATTGTATATTTGTATACATAGTTTTGGATTACAAAATAATGCATATAATGCAGTTTTGCTACAGTTGGTGTATAGTTAATAATTTAATTTGTATTTATAGTTTGGTATTTTAATATTTATAAAATATTGGGTAAGATGAAAATTTGTTGTGAATTTGATATTTCTATCGGTGTAATATAGGTGTCGCCAACAAATAGGTGTCATCTATGGATATTGCTTGCCTCCATGTCGTACTGCCAAAAGATATTATTAAAACATGTAGGGGCACTCTTTACAGCTGTAACAAATAATACATTTTTCACAAAATTCTATCCAAAAGAGACTCCTTTTCGAGGTTAAAGAATTAAATTTTTGTTATCGACTCAAAATTTGCTGTTCGAGGCGGAATACAGATCGAGGCGGAATACAGAATGATATTTTTTCTTCAATATTTATCCCAAAAAGTCGAGGGTGTGTAATTGCTAAAAAACGGTGGATTCGATCGAATTCAGTTGTTTAATTGTTTTGGTAGAGTTCGATTTGTGGTGTTTTTGATTTTAAAGTAGGTGTAAATAGAGTTTTAATGCAGGTACATTGTGTAATTGCTAAAAAAACGGTGGATTTGATCAAGTTCAATAGTTCATTATTTTAATAAAATTTTATTTGTAGAATTTTTGGGCAGTGCAACAAATAAATTAGGAAAATGTAGTTTGCAAACATTTTTCTAATCTATATACAAATAAATAAAATATATTAAATAGATAAAATATTTACTCTAAATTTATTAGTTTTAAGCTAAAATTTGTAATTCTTAGGTTCTTTTAATTTTGTTGGAGTGTATAGTGGTTTTGTCTATGCGTAATATTTGGGTGGTCTCTTTTAGGGTTTAAATTAAAATTTATATGTTGGAAGATCAATTTAATTTAATAAAATGAAGTTATATAAATAATATCTGTACCAGAAAAGCTCTGAAGATTTTGTGTTAAACCCAAAAAAATATCCGTATGCTTAAATACGTGACGTTGTTGGAAGCTATCATCCCGAAGATGATGGATGCCGGCTTCTACAAATTACATGTTTTAATGAAGATCTTAAGGGCCGTGAAATAATAAGTCGTGAATCAAGTATCGCTGCTGCATTTAACTTGCGTACAATTGCCGATGTTATTTAATTAATTTCGATATCGTTATATTTTATATTTTTATATTTTGTATATTTTTATTTTAGATTTCAATTTTGGTGTTTATATTGTTATATTGTATGTCATATTATTTCATATCTTTGTACTGTTATATTTAGGTTTATATTACCACTATTGTACGGTACTAAATTAACACTTAAGTTTTAGCAAAAACGCAACGGAACGAATTTCAAGGGAAACTAATCAAATTTATTACAGCATATGGATTGCAAAATTATAATTTTATAATATTATAATTAATTAAATTATAATGTCAGATTTAAATTAATTCTATTTCTTACAGCCTACGGCTAAGAGCAATTAGTTTATTAATATATTGTTTTCAGGGAACCTTTGCAGATTACAGATGAATAGTGACACACTGGAGTTGCTGATAAGAGATGACAAAATGCAGAGCAGTTCAATAAAACTGTGATTGTCTACTAATATACCTTTTCCTTCACTACCCCACAAATTTTACTAACTATTGACTGTCACGGTGTTTGTAACCGAGTCGATCTCAACAATTAATTAATAAACTACCTTATCCTTCAAAGTATATGTAAAAATGGGTGTACGGTAGGCCCGGCGCTTTCCGGGAGATCCTGTTTAATGCTTGGTCGTACATTCTAAATCAATCAAATCAATCAATCAATCAATATTTATACCAAAAAGTCGAGATTAGACAACAACTGAACTGAGTCTATGCCACTATTTAATAAATCAAAGATAAAACCAGCAGAATTAATTGATCTTCTATATGATGTTGTGGAAGTAGGTAACTGACACATGTTACATTGATTCATGTATTGACGTTAAATATTTTGTAGACAGTTTATTCTAATAACATGCTAAGGCTCCCATATAATTGGTAAGAGTTCAACTTGTGATTTTCTATTGTAACATTTTCAAATAGAAAAAGCAAGGGGCTATTATCCTACAAACACAATAATTATTTCAAAAATCATTGGACTAGCTAGCAGATAATATAGAAATAGGTCTGTAATTTTTAATAAAAGATCGATTACCAGTTGAATAACAGGAATAATTTATGAAAAGTTCCAACAATCTGGAAAATAACCTGAAAGAGCATAATCACGTAATAAAAATGCAAAGACTAAATCAGGACCATCAAATTATGATTTGAATTTAAATTAGAAATTATTTGAAAATAAATTCAGTATCCAGAATAATCGATCTCAAATTTTTAACAACTAAGCAACCTATGTAGGTCTGCTCGTCATTGAAGGTTTCAGCTCGAAGAAAAAAAAACTCGAGAACATGGCCACAATATCCGCAGTACATTTAGACTCCGTGGCATCTAGTTTTAATGTCTGTGGATTTCAAACAGTTCTTCTTTTGGAATTGATAAACGACCAAAACATTTTGGATTACTATTCAAATTACCATCAATCCCATTTGTATACCGACGAAATTTATTTCAATGCATTTTTTTTAATGCACTTTGCATCCGACAGGAACAATAGATAACCTAATGAATTAACCTGAATCTTGAACCTTTTCCGTAACCTAACCAATTTATTCTTGGTAGAATGCAATTCTTTATCAAACCAGCGATTCTATTAAACCTACGGCTAGATTTAACCGGAATAAAACTGTTAAGACCAAAAAAAGTATATAATCTTTTTACGACACTGTTCAGATCGCAAAATTCAAAAATTATTGCACGGAGAAATTGTAATTTTTTTACCTGGTATGTTTTAACAGATTTGATAATTTGATACGTTAGATAGGTTTTTCAGATTAAATAAAACCACTTCAAAATTGAACAAAACTTTTTACAAATTATCATAAACCTCTTTCAAATAAAACGAAACCATCTCTAAATTTAACGAAACCTTTTATATTACCTAACTCGATAGTCTTTGATTTTAATACTGAGATTTATGAAGAAGAATCTATAATAACTGTTTTTAATAATTAAAAATTCGACAAATTCGTTTGATATTCGAGTATAAGGCAAAATACTAACATTTAAAACCTAATTATTGCTTTTGTCTAGGATCCAGTTTGAATATCAAGTTGTTGGTACTGTCGCAATATTACTCGAAGAGGTCGCAATATTACTCGAAGTTAGGGTTAACGGATCAGAGCATTAACCATTCGAAATTAGTTTCAAACTCTACAAATCTAATTGAATTTGCAGTTCAAGCTAATTTTGCGAGGACTAAGTATATTATTTTGCAATAGATAATGTCCAAATCCACAAAACTGCGCAGGTCTAGAATATAATAGAAAACCTATGAAATCATTTGTAACGCTTGTCTCGGGTTCGCGTTTCAAAGTGTGCCCACATCTTGTGTGTTGAAGTGTGGGTGTTTTGTTTGGTTGGTTTTATTTGTATGCCCACTCATTTCTCTTACTCTTTTGGTTTACCAATAGAGTAACTTGATCTGAGTGGGTATATAGTTTTTATTCAATGAATATTTAAATTTTGGACAGTCTATTTTTGAATTTTTTTTGTCGTGAAATAATCAAAAAAAAAAAATATGAAGAAGTTTTGAAATTTTGAAAAAGAACTAAAATTATTTTGTTAATTTTGTGTGTGAAGAAATATAACTTTTACATAAACTTTGAGAACATATAAACATTCTATGAGTGGAAGATATTAGAGATAGTGAAATTTGTGTATCTAACCACGCAATCATGAATCTCCTTGTTAAAATGGAAGATTTATATAATTAAGAATCCATCAATTATTTTTTTTATTGTACAATTTTTCTGTTATTTTCTTTTCAAAATTAGTTAAGATTTTTAGTTAAGCATTAGTTAAGTTAATTAAGCCTAGTTAAGTTAGTTAAGTTGGTTGAATGTTTGGGGTTTATTATTTTTGTTTCTTAATTAAATATGTTTTAATGATTAATTATTATTTTTTACCTATTGATGATGTGATGATCGCGTTGGTTCAGTCGCGTGCATTGGGCGCGTGATGGTCGAAGGGTGAGTATGTCCATTCTCCCACATATTCCTTCTTTTCCCTCCTGCCTTTCCTTTTTCGCAGTTTTCAAGCTTCGGACTATGTCAAGCAATCCCCACGCCCATCCCCTGAGTCTAGCCGGCTTAAATACCACAGCTCAGCCTCTGGTCCGAATATTCTGTTAACGCCATCGGGGTGCGGGTCCCAATGGTGTCTTTTTTAATGACACTAATGAGACTCGCATCTTGATCCGTTACACATTTAAGGTTTCTACCACCGTATTTCCCCAAGCTTGTGTTGATTAAATAAATTACACAAAAAATCAAATAATAAGCAAAATATCCCATAGTAACAATTAATAAATAGGGACTTTTTTTAGTTATTTTATAAATTAAGTTTGTCTATCTTGCATGCTTCACATCAATTTTTGTTTCTACCTTAATTGTTGATCCTAAGAGTAGCGGTTTCAGTCCAATGAATTTCTAAATCCCCCTAGGAACAATAATTTCGTTCGATGTCTTCTAAATGATTGATCAAAGGTTCATCTATTTCTGCAATGAGTAAACATTACATGCCATAAAAACAATTACAGTAGTGTTTAAATTCAAATCAAAACAAATAAAGATCTTACCGAATACCTGTAGATCAATAATTCCATTAGCACAGACCGAAGTTCTCGACGGTCGCTTGATCTGAACGCTACTTGTTTTCAGTATTCTTAGTTTGTTGAAGAACCCACTGTACGTAAAATAGCCCCAATTGGGTTTGTACCTTTTACATTTCATATACCATGTGCTCTATAAGAAAACTATGTATTATTTTTTAAAGGTATCCACTATTTGTTTTGCCAACGATACAGACATATAATTCCATTAGAGACCAGGTAATTTAGAATCAGGTATTTTACAATGTTCCGAATGTTATCATTTAAGTATTTAACATTTTTAAAATTATCTTTAATTTGCCTCCCTAAATCAACTAATTCAATTAATGAATTTAATCTATATCTATATAATATTTGTACCAACCTGATCGAGTTCATCTTGATGAATTAAAATTGCCGTCGCAGGCTCTGATGTTGATATGGTCGTTTTTCGCTGATTTGCCAAATTAACAATTAAGTTTCAAACTTGGTTTGAATCCCTAGTTTAAAACTAGTCAAAGCAAAAAATTTTTGGTCATCGTAAAGTTTGGATATAAAACTCGTGCTCTGCAAACATAAACTCATTAATATTTAATTGCTTATGATGCATTAATTGCTTATGTACAAATACGAAAATCATTTATTCACATAATTGTTAGTTGGTACTTATTCAATCTAAATAAACTTACCTAATAAATTTTTGGATCATTTATAATTATATATTATCTTTTTTATGATGCGTGCATGTACGTGATAAAAAAATTGATTCGCGGATCATACGAATAATATATAATTCGTACGAATAACATATAAATTTCCCCTCCTGAGTTGAAGTAATTTTCACTTTGGGCACATTTTATACCGCTAGCATCCAACATAATAAAAAAAATAAAAATTATGAGCAATAATTGTGCTCATTATATATGATTTTGCTATTTTTTGACATTTCTTATTTTGTTTTTCAAACTTTTTGTGCGAGCTAACAACAATCATTTTTTAAAAATCGTTTTACATTTTATTAATTAATATTTCTACTAAAATCATTTTTAATTTTAAAAGTTTTTCATTTTGTGTATATTTCAACTAAAATCAGTTTTTATTAAAATCGTTTTATATTTGGTTAATTTATGTTTCAACTTCATTTTGTACTGACTCTTTAAATTTTGTTTGTTTTGTGTGTTAATTTAAAATCTTGTGTATACATTATCTATTTACATATTGCTGTATATGGACCAGTAAGTATTGCTTATCTATGAAGTTATTAACCGATTTTGTAAATATGTTTACATATTTTCTTATTGTTGTAGAATGAATAGAATGCATCAAAACGTAGCTGTCAAGCTGATTGAGGCAATGAGAATGGAAGGACGGGAGTTTTTATATAAAATTGGGTACTTTCAATATAAAAACAACCCTCTTAAAAGGTTAACATTGACGGAAATTGAGTAGGAAATGGGTATGGCAGCGGATGAGTGTATGAAGATCTAGAAGATACTCAGAGCGAAGTATACTCGTTTGATGAAGCTTGCTTGAAGCGGTAGCGAAGAACCTTTAATTAATAATCGCGATGCTTGGTGGATTCGAGAAATGGAATTTATCAAAACGCATGTTGTCACAGAGTAAGTTATGAATATTTATTTTATTTTATTTGATCTAGCTATATTTCATCAATAAATAAATTTTATATTTTTCGATTATGGGTCCCCTTCACCTTTGTGCACATTGGATATATAAGCTCATTGGACATAAATATATATATATATATATATATATATATATATATATATATATATATATATATATATATTATATTTATTTTTTTGTAGGCCAACGGAGAGCAGTATGACCATAAGACCCGCAATGTATCAAACAGTCTTTAATACATTTGATACATCGATGGTAGATGAACAACCAGAATTATCAATAATCGAAACATCAACACCGAATGAAAGCGAACCGACGCCAGGCCCTTCAAATTCGGTTCGTACAACTACCGTCAAAACAAATTTTTGTACCGAAGCAACGCCCGACCCTTCTACAAGTAAAATACCTACTCGCAGAAGCCGGACAAAATCGCCAAATAAATCAACATTGCTAAAGGATGCTCTTACAAATATGGAAGCAAACAGAGACGTAATGTTACAGCTGCATAGACCTACTAACGTTTTTTGGCTGATAACCTAAGTGCAAGGTTTGAAAAATGGCCAAAGAAGCAGCAATTGGAATTTATTTCAGCAATTGGAAAAACGATTAAATTTAATTTAAATTTAAAATTTTTTTTTGTTAATTATTTTTAATTTTATTTACATTATAATTTGTCTGAATTAATGTGATATAAACAGTGTGAAATTTTTTTTAAGCAATAAAACATTAAATTTATTATATTTGAATAACATAAATTTTTATTTTATATTTAATTTTGAATAACGAATCATTCTGCCAAAGTAGAATATCCACTTCATTGAAGTATACTTTGTAATTGTATTTCGTGTCGACAGCACTTTTGAATTATTGGATCCTAGTCGTTGTATTGGTGTTATTCCATTCGCACTTTCTTCTCGCCATCTTCCTGCGCAATGTGTTCCGCCAACATAACTATCAACTAAATCGTCACTCATATACTCTTCGAGTCGCTTTGCGAGCAGCCAGTTATGCAAAACCACTGTTGATTTGATTATAGCTAGCACAGTGAGTTTGCTCGGTAGAATAGGTCGTCGATAAATACGCCGCCTATTGGCCAGTATGCCAAAGGCATTTTCAATAACTCGTTGAGCCCGAGATAGCCGATAGTTAAATACATTTTGATCTACGGGAAGTACCGACGCGTTTCTCCCAGGATATGGGCGTATCAAGTTTGGAAGAAGAGGGAACGCCTCATCACCAACAAAAACAAATGGATGCTCTTCATTATCCCGTAGAATGGCAGGCGAGGGAATGTTCACTGCTGCTCCACCACTTAGAACAGCTTTTTCAAGGCTGCTATTCCTAAAAATAGTGATGTCTCCAACATGACCGGGTGCGCCAACTTCTACCATAGTGAACTTATAATTTGCATCTGCTACTGCAAATAGCACTAGACTATGGCTATGTTTATAATTAAAATAGGTTGATCCCGAATTATCAAAGGCCTAATATTATAAATATATTAACTGATAACAAAATATTATGTATTATATCATATAAATTTACCTGTATGACAACATCTTTGTCGTCCATCGCTCCTAAATAATTTGGGAAATTCCACTTAAGTTCGAAGTCTCAGGCAATATCCTTCCACATTGAACAGCTTGGCTTTGGAAAAACTTTATCTTTTAAAAGTTCCCATAATTTTGTACACACTTCCCTTATTATTTGTGAGGCAGTGATTTTCCGCAAACGATAACCACATGTTCCAATGGAGATCATGCTGCATCCACTCGAAATGTACCTAAAGAAGTATTTAGGAATAATTAACTTTCAATTAATCACAATATATTTATTAAAATAGTTACCGGAGAGTTAATAACAACCGCTGACCCGCAGTAATTGTCCTTTCCCCAACAGGCAATCGCTGTATTGAGGGGACCACGATTAACAATTCGTCAAACATTGCCAGCGTCATTCGATGATAATTTGTAAATGTTTCATCATAAAGGCTCATCTCAGCGACAAGATTTGCGTAGAATCCTTGTCGGAGTCTATTTCGGTTCATCGGATTTACCCTAAATCTCCTACCACTTCTAAGTGTCCGATTTTCGTTTATATATACTGTTGTCAATTCACTGACAATATTTAAGTCCCGCGCCAAAATTTCGATAGCGGTTTGTCTTGATAAAGACATTTTGGGTATTATTACGAATTAATTAAATTCGAAACAACTAAAAAAAACAGCAAGAAATTAAAATCACCGATAAAAAATTAAAAATGGAAATCTAATCACAAAAAAAATACAAAAAATCGCACAAATATTTCGTAAACCACAGCCAACAACGATACACAATTAATAATTACATATGTTTCATATGTCAAGTAAAATAGGTGATAATTTTGAGCAAAAGCTTTTGTTATTAACTTCATCCTGTTATGAAATTTTTTAATCACGTACATGTACACATCATTAGATTTAAACAATCTAATATATTGTCTAACTCCACTTTGTTTTCCATTAAAATACTATACATTTTTCACTAAACGCTTTACGCAATTGTTCTACTAACCGAGCAATTGGCGCAGTTGTTAAAGCTGCGGTGTTTGGGACGGGAGGTACCGGGTTCGAATTCCAACGGGGGAGGGTTGCAAAAGAGATTTTTCATCACCTGATTTCGATCGGTGATGACGATGAACCAAACTATGACCCCTGTTGGAGTGCAGAATCCATGGGCCGAACCATCGTCCATGTCAGTGCAGGCTGGCTGGAGCAATGCAATGTGCAAATGGATTTAAAGTCGAACCTGTATTCGTGCGTCCTCAATTTCGCTGGTGACGGCATAAGGTAGGACGTTAAAAATTAACTGCGAAAGAGTTGGGAGAGCTTCAGCCCTAGAACAGATTACAGAGTTCAGAAATAAAAAAAATAAAAAAACTGTTCGACTAAAGATATCGAATGACGCTCGTTATGATTTTAACACATTTTCAATCATATTTACTAAAAATACAGGATTAATTAATACAACTGTTTCTCAACATCACCTATGATATTACTCCTAAATAGGCTTGCCAGAAAAAAAAATTATAAAAATAAGTACATTAAAAAAAATGTTTCTATATTACACCAGTGCCTATAAAATCGTCCTTACGAGGTGCTAATGGTAATATGAAAGTTATCATGAACCTTGAGAAACCTGAAAGATAGCTGTTTTTGTTAATCTACTCGAAGTTCAATAGGTGGGCCAAATAAAACTTGTCGAAATACTGTGTCCATCAACAGAGGCAAAAATATTAAGCAAAAATCAATGAAAATAGTAAATTTATTTTATTCACTTATTCGTTTTATTTATATTTCATTTCTTTATTCACATTTAAAAAACATAACTTATAAATTACATAAAAATACATAACATAATAATAAATACATAAAAATAATAATATAAAAGAATAAATAATAATTTACATAAAATATTCAATTATATTTTTCGCTTCCTTTTATTTGCCTTAGCAAGTCATCTTCTAGCATCGCATACTTAAAAAATTCTTTACAATTTTTGTTGTAATTTTGTTTCATCATAATTTCTGCTTCGATGTTCTCCAAATTAATTCGACTTCTCTCTGCCTCCATGCTTGAAACATTAAATTAAACATTCTTTCCGTCATAGCATTTGAATGTGGGATAGCGAATATAAATTGAACGATTCTTAACAAATTTGGAGCATTATTATCCTTGAAGTATAAAATCCATTTCTTTTCATATGAATGGTTCATCAAAATTGGTACTATCTGTTTTAAATGTGAAAACTCATCAAATAGAACGTCAATATCCAGATTCAATTTCGACATAGGAAACGAATTAACGATATTCAACAATTCCTCAAAATTTGGAATTTTCTCCAACTTAAAAAAATTTAGAAGTTCAAATTTGTTTTGATTAAAAGAATATCGAGCTTCGATGTATTCGATTATTTTTTCCAAGAAACAGGTGGCTCTTTTCAAAAATAAATCCTTCTCAGATAAATTGTCGCATTTATCTAAAACTATTTTAACAATCAGTCCGAAAAACTTTTCGTCAAGTGGAGACCGTAAATCACTTCGAAGTTTTTCAAAATTTCAAACATTTCAATTACAACAGGACCTTCCTCAAATTTTAAAATTACATTTTGTAGCAGCGATCCAATATTGGAGATCAAACCCAAATAAGCTTCAGCTAATTCATTGTATAAAAAACTTAACAGCACATTGTGATTGGAGGTTTTAGAATTAAAATAAGCTTTTATTGGCTCTAAGTTTTTATACAGACGATCTACAGCTGGAAGCAAGGATAGCCATCTGGTAGAAATATGGCGTAACATTCCCGAATATTCGACATCACAAAATTCATAAAATTCTATTAGTTCGTGGTTTCTTTTGGTATGAGAGCTGAATTCATTATAAACTTTGATAACAATATATTCTAAATCAAACTTTAAAATTTTCATGGCAATTTTAAAAGAATTCGAAATCATGTGGCAAATACAACCCATGCCAATAATATCAGGATTTACTTGTTTTAGTTCAGTAAATACACTTTGATGTCGTCCAAAATTAACATTGGCATTATCAGCTCCAAAACTATTAACATTTTTCAAATCTAAGTCAGCTGATCGAAGTTTAGAAATTAAACAATTAGCTATATCTTGCGATGTTTCACTTGAACTGTTAAAAAAATTCAAAAGTTTTGTTTAAATTCCATGTTCTTTTAAAAAATATCTCAGGACTAACGGAAACATTTTAATGTTGCCTTTATTGGGCGCATCGGTTGCAATACCAAACGGAATATTATGATTTTTTAGGTCCTCAATAATTTTTTTCTGACAATGCTTAGCTAAAATATTTGTTACAATTCTAGAACATTTCGTTCGGCCACAGGAAAACTCAGAAGCGATTTTTGAATCTGAAAACATTGTAGAGTGTAGAGCGCTACTACAAGTTGCCGAATTATAACTATGAGCGTGCTGAATCGTGTGATAAGCAAATGTTGCTTCCGCTGCGGCTGTTTTCTTGTAAGAAGACAGTGATTGTGTTGGCGTCGAGAAAAATGTACTTATATTTTTAGAACTTGTTTTCATATGTCTTTTGACATCCGTTACTCCGATTACAGAAATGTTAACTTCACATTTGCAGTAAATACATTTAGCATAAAAATCATTTTTAAGATTTCAATGGAGTCTTTTCCATCAGACTTTTGTGTTTTCCGCCGAGACCAATATAGCTTTGGTGCGAATCTAAAAGGCGGTGGAGTACTGATCTCCGTTCGTAACAATTTGTTATGTGAAATTTTGGTATCTGACTCAAAATTTGAATTTTTAGCAGTTAAATTTAAATAGGCTTCATATAATTTGGTCGTATGCGTTATGCATAATCCATGTAGCTCTGGTCCGTCATTTATTACCAAAATTTTAGCCAATTTCACTAATAAGGTTTTACCTTAGACGAGGAAACTGACCTTATAGTTTATGGTGATTTTAATTTCTCAGAGTTATTCTGGAAGTTGGGAAGTGACAACGTTAATATATTTATCGCGTTTAATACTAACGACTCTTCTGCGTTGGTTTGTGATTATATGGCTAATATTGGTGAATCTCAAATAAACAATATTCCAAACAGCCGTGGCACCGTTTTGGATCTGTGTTTTTACACTAATAAACGCACGTAAATTGAAGCCTGTGATGATATTGCGGGCTACACAAGTATTTTCCATTTCTGTATTAAAAAGTTTGTTCCTAAAATGAAAAAGAAACAGTCAATGGCTCGGCAGGATTCTTGGTTTACAAAGGATCTGAAAAAGCTCAAAATTCAGCGTAACAGAGCCCATACTAAATTTAAGAATACTGGTTATTTGTTACACCATTCCCAGTTTAAATTATTTAGGAAACAATTCAATTGTCTTAACCGTCTTTTGTACAATGATTTTAGTCAAAAGTTGAATCTCTGTGTATTTGTCAAACATACCATTAATATTCAATGGTCTTCAGCTAGCATAAATAGCTCAATCATCACGTTCTCTTAAATGCACTTCTTAATCTCGATATCTCCAAGTGCTTTGGACCAGATGGAGTGCCGCCGGCATTGCTGAGGTGTTGTGCTACTGGTTTGTCAGCTCCCCTTCATTTACTATTTAATAAAAGTTTAAGCCGAGGTGAATTCCCAGATATGTGGAAATTAGCTTTCCTTACACCGGTACACAAAAACGGATCACGCAATGACGTAACAAATTATAGGGGTATTGCAATAATGTCCTGTATCCCAAAGATGTTTGAATGTATGGTTAAAAAGGTTCTATTTTTCCATAGCAAACAATTGATCAGCTCACATCAATATGGGTTTTTTCCAGGCCGGTCTACTGTTACTAACTTGGCACTTTTCCAGAGTTATTTAACAAAATCCGCAATATCTAAAGTTGAGGTTGATGTAGTTTATACAGACTTTGCTAAAGCTTTCGATAAACTACACCACCGTTTATTGTTAGATAAGCTTAGAAAGCTCAATTGCGACTTCATACCGCTGAATTGGCTAAGTTCTTACTTGACATCGTAAAATGTATGTTAAAATTGATGACATATCTTCCGATAGCTTCACGGTTTTCTCTGGTGTACCCCAAGAGAGCCATTGGGGCCATTGTTGTTCCTGATATTTATCCATGATGTTACAAAATTATTGGAATTTGCAGAGTGTTTATTGTTCGCGGACGGTATAAAATTGTTTTCTGCCATATCATGCGAAGCGGATAGATTTAGGTTCCAACAAGATTTAAATTGTTTTTGTGATTGGGCTAATGTTTCTTAATGTGGAAAAATGTCAAGTCATCACAATATCTAAATCTAAGCAGCCTTTAATTTTTGAGTATTCTCTAACACATAAGGTTTTAAAACGGGTGGAGTCTGTAAACGATTTGGGGGTAGTTTTTAGCTTTGAGTTGACGTTCAACTTCCATAGTGACGCGATCATTAATAAGGCCTACCCAAACTTGGGTTTTATTAAGCGATACTCGAAAGATTTTTATGATTTGTTGACCTTCAAACCATTATATTCATCATTTGTGAGGTCGCATATCGAATATGCCAGCGTTATATGGGTGATTTGAAACTATTACCTTATCATGATAGATGTTGTCTTCTGGGTATTCAGTCTCTGTCGTCTAGGCGTAAGTGTGAAAGTGCCACATTTGCGCGTGATATACTTTGTGGTAAGGTCGATTGCCCAGAGCTGCTATCTCTTTTTAATATTTACACTCCTCAACGTGTGTTACGACCACGTAATTT
The DNA here is from genome assembly GCA_963556175.1 of Tipula confusa. Classification (NCBI taxonomy): domain Eukaryota; kingdom Metazoa; phylum Arthropoda; class Insecta; order Diptera; family Tipulidae; genus Tipula; species Tipula confusa. Next base: position 126,450,023 of record OY744475.1, read on the forward strand.
GCTTTTATTCCGAGGCACTCGTTACAAAACGTGGGGACGTCCCACACTCTGAGAAGTCTCAAAAGCCGGGCAGTAAAGTAACACCAAATAAATCGACATAGAGAGAAAGAGGGAGAGAACGGAAAAAAATAAATACATTCATGATCGGATGTCCTTCACATGGAAGACCCCAAAGGCCTTGTCTGTCAAATCCTTCACCCTATAAGCAACTGTACCGACCTGTGCTTCGATGATAGCAGGCCTAAATTTGTGCCCTAACTTCGCAGAAAACTTATCGAATGCGTTGCTCAAGGCGAACGACCTAACAAAGACGGGTTGTCCGACTTGAAAAACGCGTTGAATGCTGCGAAGATTATACCAAAGAGCTCCCTTCGCGTGAGCCACTTTGAGACAGTGGGCAATTTGAGGTCGGATAGGGTTAAAGCGGTCAGGATTAATGGACACTTGCACCTCGGTAGAGTCTAATATATCAAAAAATTTGTGCAACTCATAATCCGAACCATGAAGTGACATATGCTGTCCGAACACGAGATAGTGAGGGGAAAATTCTAAGTGTCGTGACATGCATTACGCAATGCCACGGCCACTTCCTGCAAGTGCTTATCACTCTGTTCGTGATCGCCAACATATGCCCATATGGCCGACAGTAAAGTCCGACTTACCCTCTTTGAAGCATTGCTTTGAGGAGAGTAAATTGGAGAACGTACGTTAGAGATACCATACCCACAAAGCAAGTCTTTAAACTGGATGGAGATAAACTGTTTTCTGTTATCGAACTTAATGACCGCTGGAACGGAAAACAACAAAAAGATTTCATTCTCGAAGAACGATCACAATGAGGAAGCCGAGGCTTCTCACATTGGCTCAATCAGAACGAACTTGGAGTAATGATCTAAGACTATGCAGTTAACGGTATTCCCACGTTTGGACCTCGGATACAGACCCAATAAATCAACGAACAACTTCTCATGGACGCGTAGACACCACCGGAGCTTCCATATCTGGTCTTGTCGTGAAGTTCACATCTTTGATCATCTTACACTTAGGGCAAGCCGCCACGAACTCTTTTACTTGCATCGCCACACGAGGCCAGTAAAATTGTCGCTGCAGTCGTTCCAGCGTTTTACGACCGCTTAAGTGTCCTGAAGTGGGAGGTGATTGAGCCTGAGATCCCTAGTTGAGGAAATCTCTAGTCATTGGAGAAGGAACAAAATGTTTGTAGATGGACAGATCGGTCTCAAGGTAACAATCTCCATATGAAGGAGCAATAAATAGCTTATCATCTTCAACTTTCAAGTTGTGTTCCGAATCCTCCATCAACTTGACTTTCTCCATTCGCTCCACATAATCGGTGTCCTGAAAAAATGGAGAGTTCAGTTTGATATGCAGGACTGGAATTAAGGAAGCCTCAGTCAGGGAAGAAAGGGATAATGGATCTAAAGAATTGGCAGATGAGGAGGCAGAAAAGGAACAACTTCCACATCGACCATCCCCAGGGAAATGATGTGAATTATCACCACAAGGAGATTCTTCAACAAAAGCTCGGGACAAGGCGTCAGGCACGACGTTTAACGAAGACTTATACGATATCCTATTTGAAATTCGAACGCTTGCAATTTAAGGCTCCACCGCGCAAGACGCCCTGACAGATTCTGTCACATAAGCCACCGCAACTAGCATGGTCGGTGTATATCACAAAATGATACCCATCTATATAAGGCCGGAACTTTTGCACATTGAGAATAGCGGCATAGCACTCCAGCTCAGTCACCGAGTAGTTGCGTTGTAACGGATCAAGGTGCGAGTCCTATAAGTGTCATTAAAACGACATCATTGAGATCCGCACCCCGATGGCGTTAACAGAAATCTTCTAGCAGAGGTCTTGCTGCCGTATGATAGCCGGCTAGAGCTCAGGGTGGGCGTGAGGTTTGCAAGGAATGCTTAGAAGCTGGAATAACCGCAGGAAAGTATTAGAAGATAGGAAGGCGGGGTCACTTGAACAAGTCGGCACGCAACCAGACTTGTAACCATCACATCACGATAAAAAATAGAAAAAGAACATTTTAATTTATCATAAAGATTTTAGTAATTAAGATAAATAACAGTAGCGAGAGAAAAATACAACAAATTCGAAAAGAACACACACAAAAACTTACATAAACTTAATTAAAAATCTTAACTAAAAAGTTAATTAATAAAACTAAAAAATAGGTATATACCTTAAATAAATAAATAAAATAATTATAATAAATAAAATAACATAATTAAACTTAACTAAAATTCGACCATATTTTACAGTCGCCATTTTTTTTCATCATGCAGTGAATCAATTGTACCCTTATTTCTTTGTGGGTTAACCTACTCGTGTTGCTGAAGAGCAGCCCATATTATAAAATCGAGGCCATAATTTTGAGCTCATGAAGCCAGATTGTTGGTGATGTAATCGTCGTAATCCATTATCAAAGGCATCGTTTTATCTGGTATAATGGTTTCATTATGGAGGGTATCGACTGCCCAATAGTCTAAAAACTTTTTCTCGATGCGCTCATCACGTGGTCGTAAATCGGCTTTGTTAATTTGTTGTTCTATTGCATAATAATTTTGGTATGCAAATATTCTCCGACTATAGTTTTTACTTTAAACACATAATCGTACAAATTTAAATTCACAATTATTAAAAATATATTATCTTATCAAACTTAACAATTTAACAAAAAAAAATTATTTGAATTTTTTTTTTTTTTTTTTTAATAATTTTAGTCTGTTCTTTTCAATAACCAAAACATCTCTTCCTCCAATTTCAATTGTTTTTTTTTCAACTCTTCTTTCAAAATTTTTCGATCATGCTCGACATAGAACACGATTAACCCAATTTAAAAAAAAAAATAAAAAAGAAGTACGGTAAATGAACAGCTATATAAAAATAAATACTAATATAATTTAAAAGACTCAGGGGTGAACAACATACATTTTTATACGAGCACCCAGGGAACGAGCAACCAAAAGTCGCTCGTTACAGCGTTGCGCCGCATTAAGCTTATGCGAGATAAACTCAATGGGATGTTCAACTCCCTCGATATCTGTCTGGAATAAAACGCTACCTTCGCCGACGGTGCTGCCATCGCACTGTATATAGAAGGGCTTGCTGTAATCGGGGTTGGCCAAGACGGGAGCAGATAATACAGCGGATATTATTGAATTGAACGCTAAATCCGCTGCGGCTGACCATCTAGATGTAGCAGACTTCCCAGTAAGATCGGTTAAAGGAGCAGCTAAAGCAGCAAAATTGGGTATGAAGCGGCGATACCATCCACACATCCTCAGGAAACGTCTAATATGCTGGGTAGTTTTGGGAATCGGAAACTCCAAGATAGGTTATTATTTCACTGGATTTGTGCGAAGGCAACCATCATCAACAACATAATCCAAGTAGTCGACTTCCTTCAACACGAACTTACTCTTAGCTATATTGATGGTCAGACCAGCAATCTTTAACCGTAAAGCAACCTCTCTCAACAACTCAAAGTGCTTATGTAGAATGGCGGACGTAACCAAGAGATCATCGCGGTACACAAATACTTTATCGTGCAACTGATGCGGAATCACTTTGTGCATAAGGTGACAAAGCGTCTGTGGTGCGTTGCCTAGCTCAAAAGGCATGACGTTGAAGTTTTAAATCGCTGATATAAATCGGGTCTGATCCAAACGACCTAACAATCCATTAATAAGAGGAAGCGGATACGCATCCTGACGGTAGCCTTATTCGGTTCTCTAGCATCTAAGCACAGACGAACTTTGCCAGACAAAGTTTGCGCAGACAAAGTTTGAAACTCACGATCCGCTACTGGGTAATCCGGAACATTTAGAATTCCAAAATAAATCAACAAATAGTCAAATATACAATGAAACTCAAATTTTAATGAGTTCAATACCTTCTGTACGAGTATACTTTAATTAGTATTGATTCATAGTCTTATAACGAGCTTAACAGAAATGTTAACTTTTTATTTTGTAATCGTTATCGTTCATTTAATTTTTTATTGCAGATAAAAACGTTCAATTTACGCTCACAATGATTACAATTTATAATTTTGTATGCAGTGGTAATTGGTAATGAATGCTTTATAATTAACAATTTATCTATGTATATAAAACAAAAGTACATGTATCATAAAAATAAAAAATAAATTTTATGAATCCTAAAATAATAAGAAAAACTACTGTGCATTCCCATAATGTTAAAATATTATGTATTACTTGTATAGTACATATACTACAACATTTTGTCTTCGCATCGTATATACACAATAATGAAAAGCTTACGAGCAAATTGTTAAATAAAATGAGACAATAAAATTCAGAGAAATTAAAATAATAACCATAATATTTTAATTTTTTTGCGAGCAATAATATATAAACGAAAAGATTTTCTTTCGTTATGGTATAACTTTTGTTGTCATTACGATATTTTAAGAATGAAATTTTCGTACCAGTGTTTTTATTGTTGCAGAAAGTACACACACACACACACAGTACACACCACCAACAAAAAATCTCTAAACGTTTTGTTGAAATATTAAAAGAGCTTTTTTGTTTAATGTTTGAAACAAAAAATTAAAAATATTTTGATGATTGTAATTTATTTATCGTTTCGTTACGTTTTTTATTTTTATTTGTTTTAATTTGCATGAAACATTTTCTAAATAAAATTTTTCAAAAAGTTTTACAAAACGTAAGCAAAAATATAAAAAAGATAAAAATTTTTAAGTTAAATGTTTGTGATTAAAAGCAGCCAACGAACAAAATTATTTCAATCTGCATAAAATAATTGAAATAAAAATAATTATTACGCTAATGTATAGGAGGGAACCCAAAAGCATTAGTACCTTCATTTTTTAAAAATGACCGAACGAATTTAGCAGTGGTTAATGTAATCTAAGGACAACTAAACAAGGATATTAGGGCTCATATTGTCGGGTATAATATCCACTAAAAAAATAGGCGGCACCAAAATTAGTTGCAAAGGCCATGGCTATATCAACAATCCGGCTCTTGACATTTTTCTCTGCGCCTGCTTATGGCAGCGATCTCTCATATAAGGACCGCTGGTCCTTATATGAGAGATCGCTTCGCCATCTCTTCAGTCCTCGCTGTTCTTTTACTTCCTAAACGACATTAGGAACTTTCATCAAATTCTTGACGGTCCGGAATGCAGTTTATCTACTTTTGTTGTCTTGTGCCTACCGTTTTTGCTACTGCCGCATGCTGCGAGTTCTAAGCACTTGTTTCAGTTCTTGTTTGGCCTATGTACCCTTTATATCATAAATATTCTTCCTTTCCCTAGCTAGAAGGACAATCGGAATCGACACTAAAAGCTGCTCTATGTAAAGTTGCCATCCACTTTTTTGTGTTTTTCTACGCGCATTTCTTTAGCTCAGACTTCGTATTCATTAAGCATTATTGCCTGTGCGACCGACATGAGTAGTATTCATTTATTTTGTTTGGGACCTTTAATATTACTCATCATCTTGGTTAAGCTCGGTTCAACGAAAATTAAAAATGTTTGCCTTCCAACTATTGCTCAAATAATGATCTATTTTTTTATATGTAATTTTTTTTTCGGTAATTTTCATTTTTGATTTGCTTTTATAGTGAATGGACATTGGACAGTGTTGATTGTTTTTTTTGGTTTTTGTTATTAAAATTTTTTATTGGTCTAAGGGGTATATCCTCCATTCAGTCGCAAGCGTGTTAAGTAACTTAACACCGCTGAATCACAAAAAAATGACAATGGCAACTTGTTAAATTTTTCATATTTTTTGCGACCCCGATTTACAGGTAGTAAATCTATTTGACACAGTATATAACCTCAAATTTGATAAAGTTTTGACATTTTTTTTTTTTTACTTCATATTTATTTCAGAAAAAAAATATATACATTTTCTTTTAAATGTTCTAGCCTTTTAGCTTTTAGCAACGTATTTTTTAAATCAATATTTCCATCATAAACCCACCACCGTTAAATTTTAAAACTTAAATTAGATTTACATTGTGTAAAGAATATAGTATACACAATTTAAATGTATTTATTGTAAGCATAGATTTTCAAACCGTTATATGTATTTGAATTTTATTTTATATAATGTAAAAAAGAAACGCAACAAGCGGCTAAACCAATAACTAATTTGTTTGAATTGTGTATAATTTCATTGTGTACTAAATTTTATAAAAAAATAAAAAATAAAAAGGAAAAGAAGTGTGTATTTGAGCGTCGAGGAAGAAGAACGTGTTTTTTTGTTGTTTTGGAAAATTTAATTCCGCGTGCCCTCACAACATATTATTGAAATTCAAGATTATTTTAGCCATCCTACAATTCAGAAGTGGGATAGTTTGAAAAATTGTGTGGTAACAAAAATTTAGTGTGTGTAAAATCTAAATTTTTGCAGTGATTATTAATTAGGAAATATAACCTAAAAAAAAAATATAGATATATAAAAATATAATATTGTGGATTCCCACGTGTATTCGAACTATCTGAAGTAATAATGAGTTTTAGTGTGGGTGATATTTTGCAAATGAATGCTGATCATTTGCAACAGCAATTGAAAAATATAAATGAAGATTCCATTGGAAACAAGAAAGAGTTACAAGAACGAATGATTAATATCATGCAACGCGAAAAATCAAAAAATGATGATAACATGCTGATTTTATTAACGGGTTTGCAAAAACAAATGCAACAAATGGAAGATAAAGTAAATTTAATTTCACTGCCGCAACAAATGTTGTCACCTCCTGAAAATAGTATAAAGTTGGTTGGAACAACCACTATAACTCAAACACAACAACAAAGTGGTATGAATAGTGCACATGCATCTGAAGTAGAAATTAAACCTGTTGGGGTACAGCGATTAGGTAAAATGCTACCAACGTTCAATGGTGAATGTGATAAGTTCCAAACATTCATGAACAAAGTCCATTTAATAATGAGGTCTTATGAACCAAATGAGGACGAGTTTAAGATTGAAGTGATCGATAAACTTATAGGTAAAGCGGCTGATTGGTTTCATTCGAAAGCGGAGCACATAACCTATAGTTTAACCAATTTATTGGAAGCCATGCGTCAATTGTACGATATCAGACCGAGCAACATAGAACAGCGACGTAAATTTGAGCAACGTAAATGGAAGACACATGAAGATTTTGTAATATATTATCAAGATAAAGTGACATTAGCAAATTATTTGGAAATATCCGATCGTGAAATTATCGATTATATCATTGAGGGGATGAATAACATCCAATTACAATCACAGGCAAAAATGCAAAGATTTGGGACAAAAGAAGATTTACTGGAAGCGATGAGGAATATAACTGCTGAAGAAAGGGGAATAAATCAGCAAAATAAATCAAAAAGTGGTGTGACAGAGTCGAAAGCAATGGAACAACCAAATGTTCAAAATCGTAGCCGACAAGTTAATTGTTATAATTGTGGTAAGGCCGGTCATGTATCCAGTCAATGTAATAAACCGAAACGACCTTATGGATCTTGCATGTCATGTGGGCTTGTTGGCCACCGTATGAATGAATGTCCGACGAAAAATAATACGACTATGCAATCGAGTGTACGCTCTTTATCTAATAGTCAAAATAAGCAGCACTCCAGTGTGAATTATTGTTCAGACCAGAACATATCAGTAATTAACAAGAACAACAACAATAACGAAAACTTATGTGAAAATGTGTCGTCAGTACAATCCAATGAGGTTACAGAAATATCTGGTGATTTTGTTAAAGGGTCGAAAACCAAAAATGGTAATTCAGTCATCAAGTCTATTTCATCGCCAGGTATTTTTTTAGAATTTAAGTTATTTATGCAATGTAGTAAATGTATTAATGTGTCTGCTCTGGTTGATACTGGCAGTCCTATCAGTATTATTAAATCTAATTGCCTTCCAAAAAATATTGAATATAAATATAAAGTGCATGCTGATTGCGAATATGCTGGAATCAATCAAAGTCGACTTATTGTACTTGGTAAAATCGATGTACAGATTTTATATAACGATAATTTACTTAATATGGAAATAGCAGTAGTTTCAAACGATACTATGCAGCATGATATGATAGTAGGGCGAGATTTTTTGGAAATAAGCAAATCGAAAATTATTATAGGTGAGATAGAAGTTGATTTAGATAGAACTCATATGTATGAGTCAATTGAGTATAATTCGGAAAATGAAATATTAAATATTGCAGTGGATGACGAAAAATTAAATGATACCAACTGCTTAAATGTTGATAACCTTGAATATGGGGTTAAATTAAATGTTTTCGATTGTTTTAATAGATATTATTTTAACGATGATAGACCAGTTAATCCAGAAACAAAATTCGAGATGGAAATTATTTTGTCGTCAAATGAATATTTTTTTACGGTTCCACGTAGATTATCATTCAGTGAACGTGAAATGCTTTCGGAAATGGTTAAAGATCTTTTAATACGGGGTATTATTCGAAGAAGTAATTCTCCTTATTGTTCACCCATCGTGTTGGTGAATAAGAGAAATACTAGTGAGAAACGGTTATGTGTAGACTACCGTAGGCTAAATAAAGTAACAGTGCGGGATAATTATCCCATTCCGGTAATTGAAGATATGTTGGGCTATCTTAAAGATAAAATTTATTTTACGACCTTAGATCTTAAATCAGGATTTCATCACGTAACTATAGCTGAAGAGAGTGTAAAATTTACCAGCTTTATTACTCCAATCGGACAATTCGAATACATGAAAATGCCTTTTGGATTAAAAAACGGTCCTGCCGTTTTTCAAAAATACATCACTATGATTTTTCGAGATTTGATTGAAACAAATCAAATCGTTGTATACATTGATGATTTGTTGATTGCAACAAAAACAGTGGAAGAGCATTTAAGTATTTTAACGCATGTCTTAAGATTAGTTGCATCTAATTTATTGGAGCTTCGTTTGGACAAGTGTCATATTATGCAAAGGCAAATAGAATTTTTAGGATATAGTGTAGATGAAAATGGTATTAGGCCAAATAATCGGAATATACAGGCAATATCGAGCTTCCCAGCACCGAAAAACATTAAGGAAGTACAACGATTTTTAGGAATGTGTTCCTATTTCAGAAAATTTGTTAAAGATTTCTGTCATCATGCTAAGCCGTTACAAGATTTAGTTAAGAAAAACTCTAATTTTGTATTTGATTCTGATCAATTAAAGTCTTTTAATTATTTGAAACAAAGATTAATTGAAGAACCTGTACTGGCCATATTTTCGCCTAATAGTGAAACACAGTTACATTGTGACGCTAGTTCGGACGGATATGGTGCTATCTTAATGCAGAGAAAAGAAGATCAAAAGTTTCACCCAATAAGTTATTTCTCAAAAAGAACTACGCCGTCAGAATCTAAATGTCATTCTTACGAGCTTGAATGTTTATCCATTGTGTATGCATTGCGAAGATTTCGCATTTATCTTTATGGTCATCAATTTAAAATAATTACTGACTGTAATGCATTGACATTAACTCTAAATAAAAAACTTGTCAATCCTAAAATTGCTCGTTGGGCTCTGGAATTACAAGAATACGATTATTCTGTAGAGCATCGTATTGGTGCTCGAATGCAGCATGTGGATGCTCTTAGTAGAGCCGAATCCATTTTGGTTGTTGAAGAAAATTCATTTGAGCAAACACTAGCCATTATTCAATATAAGGATCCAAAATTGGAATCTTTACGTCAAGAATTAGAACGAAGTGATAGTCCATTATACGAACTCAGAAATGGTTTAATTTATCGTAAATTATCGAAAGAAAAAATACGTTTTTATGTACCAGAGATGTTAGAAACACAAATTCTTAGGAATTCACACGATTATTTGGGACATCTGGGAGTTGATAAGGTGGTTGAACATATCGGACAAAATTATTGGTTTCCCAATATTCGTGATAAGGTAAAACATTATATTTCTAATTGCTTAAAGTGTATTACTTTTAGTTCACCTAGTGGAAGGAAACCTGGATATTTACACTCCATACCAAAGAATAATAGACCATTTGAGGATATTCATATAGACTTTTATGGTCCATTGGAAGTAACTCGATTCAAACATAAATTCATTTTAACAATTATTGACTCTTTTACCAAGTTCGTTCGTATTTATCCTACTAGAAGTACCAGTACAAAAGATGCTATTAAGGTTTTACAGGATTACTTTAAAACATATAGTAGACCAAAGCGTTTGATTAGTGATCGGGGAAGTGCTTTCACATCTGATAGTTTTAAAAACTTTTTAACTGAAAAGTGTGTGCAACATATATTAAATGCAACAGCAACACCGCGTGCAAATGGGCAAGTCGAACGAGTTCATCGTTCTCTAACACCTATGTTGGCGAAGTTAGTGGATCAAAGCAGAAATATCCAATGGAGTGATGTGTTGGAACAGGTAGAGTTTTCTTTTAATAACACGGTAAATCGATCTACTGGTGATACTCCTAGCCGACTACTGTACGGTGTAGATCAGAAAGGCCCCCTATTTGATAATTTAGCTGATTTTTTGAATGATGACGTCGAGTTGAACTCTCATGCTTTATCATTAGATGAGCGACGTAAGGAAGCTGTGAAAGCTATTGCGAAAAATCAGGAGTATAATGAGCTATATTATAATAAAAAACGCAAACCACCTCATGTTTATAATGTTGGTGACCTAGTGGTAATTCAAAATGTCGACACCACTCCGGGTGTAAATAAAAAATTAATACCGGTTTATAGAGGTCCTTATAGAGTTTCAGCTGTGTTAGCAAATGACCGCTATTGTGTCGAAGATTTGGATGGTTTCCAAATCACCAATAAACCTTTTAAGGGAGTTACCGATGTAGAAAAAATGAAACCTTATGTGAATATTCAGGGATAATATAATAACTGAATTTCGATTTAAAAAAAAAAAAAAAAAAACAACATAACATACATTTAATTTTTCGTTATATGTACACTGAAATATTTGAATGTAGTTAATAGCACAATTATACTCAAATGAATGAAAAATAAATTCGAAATTATTTATAGATATATATGTAAATTTAAGTAACTTGATTTAATACCTATACTTGATCGAGGTCGATCTTTTATCAGGATGGTCGAATCTGTAAGCATAGATTTTCAAACCGTTATATGTATTTGAATTTTATTTTATATAATGTAAAAAAGAAACGCAACAAGCGGCTAAACCAATAACTAATTTGTTTGAATTGTGTATAATTTCATTGTGTACTAAATTTTATAAAAAAATAAAAAATAAAAAGGAAAAGAAGTGTGTATTTGAGCGTCGAGGAAGAAGAACGTGTTTTTTTGTTGTTTTGGAAAATTTAATTCCGCGTGCCCTCACAACATATTATTGAAATTCAAGATTATTTTAGCCATCCTACATTATAAAATTATGAATTTTTACATTTTTATAGAAAGAAGGAACATACATGTGAACAAGCATTAGATCAACTATTCATTTTACAGAGTTTAAAATGTCCAATGTTTGTTCCCGAAAAAATATTGAGATTTGTTTTTAATTTTTCTAAGTGTGACAATGTACGAGACTATTTTTGATGCAATTAACTCGATATGGCTGTTTTAAATCTATCATTAATGGTGTTTTTCCACGATGAAACATATTTTTTCTGCAGCCAAACATTAATATAGCAAAACCAAAACAGGAAAGATAGTGTTAAATTACACTTGAGTGACGAAGACAACAGTTTTTTTTTTGTTTTTTTTATAGCTAAATTTTATAGTTTATGAAAGTTGACGCCTTCCCTATATAACCTAAAAAAATCACAAATTTATGTGCACATCTCCAAAATAAATTGTGGTATTTATTTTTTTTTTTATGAGATTGTCCTATTTTAATGATTATTTATTTTTAAATACGAAAAAATGATCCGATAATATTTTATAATTTTTTTTAAATCTATTACGACACTATTATCAAAATATTTCAATAATATCAAAATTTTATTTAATTTTTTAACCTCAAAATTTTAGTTGTTAGCACACTGAAAATAAAAATAAAATGAATTTAGCTATAAAAAAAATAAACAAAAATTTTATGTGTGTGTGCGAGAAATATTTTCTCGTCCAGACACAATTTTTATGTGCATGTGTTGTTTTGCAGCAATTTTCAGCCATAAAAAGTATTCCAATTTTATATTTTTTCGTTTTGCTGCCATAATTATGGCGACAGAATGAAAAAAATACAAAATAATTTTGTATGCACAGCGTGCAGCAAAAGTTGTCCGTCTCACTCGTACAAAAGTTAAATTTATATTTTTATCTCACGTTTTTCGTGCATATAAAATATGTTTCATCGTGGAAAATACTCTTAATCCTAGAAATTTATACGTTTCTACTCTTGCAATATTTTTATTTTCATAGGTGATTTTTAATTTCTCTAACTCTGATCTTTCTATAGTTTTGTTTTGGAATAATATATACTTAGTTTTATCTACGTTGACAGCTAAACGATTTTCAAGAAGCCATTGATGTATAAGATCCATATCATGTTGCATGTCTAAGAATAATTAAACCTCGGATTAAACCTCGTAGTTTCAGTTTTGCTATGTCATTAATAAAAAATATGAACCACAAGGGCCCCAAAATAGATCCCTGAGGTACTCCACTTTTAATATTTTCTAATGTGCTACTTGAGCTACCTATGATAACTTTTTGTGTTCTACCAGATAAATAAGATTTAAAAAATTTCATTTGGGCATGACTTAAGACGAGTTTTTCTAGTTTAAGTAATAAAAGTTGATGATCAACCATATCAAAAGCCTTACAAAAATCTAAAAAAATACAGGCTACAAAATATTTTTTATCTATTGACTTACTTACAAAATCTATAAGATCAATACATGCCGCAGTGGTATTAGAATTCTTTATGAATCCATATTGACATTTGTCAATCATATTATTTATTTCTAGAAATTGGAGAAGCCGTTTGAAAATAACTTTTTCTACTATCTTTGATAAAGAGCTCAATACTGAAATCGGTCTATACTTTTTTGTTAGAAGTTTACTTCCATCCTTAAATATAGGTGTGACTCTAGCTTGTTTCAATGAGGACGGGAATTCTTCGTTAGCTAGAATGTCATTTGTTAGCTTCTTAAGAATTAAAATTAATTGCACTTTGAATTTTTTTATAAACTTAGCTGAGATAGAGTGATGATAAACTGGGTACCAGTCACCCAAGTGCACTTTACGAGACGAAGAAATCTTATTTTAATATCACAGTTTCTTATCACAAATAAATAAAAATATCACAATAATGCTCTTAGGTATCAACTGGAATTTTATCACAAAATATAAAATCAAGGAATTTATGGTGTAATTGCTAAAAAAACGGTGGATTCGATCGAATTCAATTGTCTGATTACTTTAATAAAATTCGATTTGTAGTGTTTTTGGTTTTAAAGTAAATATAAACAAGATTTTAGTGCAAGTACATTGTGTAATTGCGATAAAACGGTGGATTCGATCGAATTCAATTGTTTAATTATTTTAATAAAATTCGATTTGTAGTGTTTTTGGTTTTAAAGTAAATATAAATACGATTTTAATGCAAGTACATTGTGTAATTGCTATTATGTATTTATATATTTATATATTTTTGTATTTAGGTGGTTATATATTTATATTACATTAATATATTATTATTATGAGACAAATTAATATATTTGTATTTTCAGGGAAAACTAATCCAGTTTATTACAGTCTACGGCTTTATATTACAAATTAATTAATTTATCATTTCAGATAAAAACTAATTCAATTTATTACAGCCTACGGCTAAGAGCGGTTATTTCATTAATAGATTTTGTTTTTAGGAAACGTTTGCTGATACACCTGAAAGGGGGCATACTGCAGTTGATAAAACAATGCAGAGCAGCTCGTCAAAATTGTGATTGTCTTGTGCTAACATTAGTTGAATATTGGCTTCCGGATCAAATCTGTCATTACTAACATGCCCTTCCTTTCCTTACACCACAAAACAAAAAACACTAACTATCGATCGCTTAGGTGTCTGCAACCGGGTCGAGTCTGTCATAACTAACAAATTCCATCCACTCCTTCGGTTTTGTTATATGTAACACGGGTGTACGGTGGTGCCCGGCATTCCGGGAGTTCCTGGTTCGTCCTTGGCCGTACATTCTAATCAATCAATCAATCAATCAAACTTAGCTGAGATAGAGTGATGTCCCACAGCAGAACTACTATTTAATTCAGTAATATATGTTACAATTTCCGCTAATGTTATTTCAAAAAAATCAAGTGGCGATGATACAGTATAGTCAACGTTTATATAATATGTTGGTAAAATTATGTTATTGAGATAATTACTTGCAATTTGTATAAAATAGTTATTAAACTCGTTTGCTACTAATAGCAACTGTCTAAACAGTTATGTTATTTTAGTTCCATGTTTTTCTAATGCCCAGTTAGTTTGTTTATTTATTATTTTCCTATTAAAAATGATTTCACGAATGAAACTCCAGTATAGTTTTGGTTTTAAGAGAGATAATTCTAGTTTTGCACTATAGTAGTTTTTCTTGTCAATATGAATCATACATGAAATTTTTGATTTAAGGAATTTATAATGTGATATAATATATTCATTTGTAGGATATATCATTTTTAATTTAAAAAATTTCTCCTTTGATTTTATAAGGTCAATGATATGGCTTGTCACCCAAGGTTTCTTAAGTTTTTTAACAGTAAATGTTTTTATGATTTTTTTACTTGAAATAAGTTTGGAGAGAGATTGAGATAGTTCATCGAAGATAATGAAATTATTTAAAGTAGATAATAAACTGTCATTTGCCAATTCAACTGTGTTTGTGTCTTTATTGGGATTTTAGTGAACTGTTTTAATAATATCTACTTGTGATCTGATAACGAGGAGTCTAGATATATCATTTCATAAGTTTGATCAAGAATGTCTGTAAAAATATGATCTATGAAGGTTGTAATGGTATTTGATATTCTAGTAGGATAATTTGGATCGAAACTATTTAGAAAGGTAAAACCACAAGAGTATATTACATCGCGATATTTTTTAATGACATAATCTAATTTGTTTGCCAGGTTTAAATTGCAATCACCTACAACTAGACTAGTCGGATATGAATTTAATAATTGATCCATCCTAGAGAAGAAATTGTTAGTATTTGAATGTTGCCATCTGTAAAACGATATTAAGTGAAAATTATATTTTAGTATATTTATAACTAAATAATTACTTCCTTCGTATTCCTCATCAAAAACCAAATTTCCGGAGTATTTCGATTGTAAATATATACAGATTCCACCACCTAAACCAGTTGTTCTATGAGAAAAAAATAATTCATAATTTGAGATATTATAGAGTTTTTCATCATTTTGGTTAAACCATGTTTCCGTTAGGATGAGAGCGTGAATTTAATATTGAAATGTAGAAAGAAGAAGTTGAATGTCATCAAATTTATTACGTATACTTCGAATATTTAGGTATAAAATATTAAACGATTCCTCATCATTATTACTTGTTTGTAAATTTGTCCCGTATGTAATATTCGCTTTTATATAACTGCTTTCTTTTAATTTCATTATTAGGTTATTATACAAAATTATTATATTGTCAAAAAACGACAACAAAAACAAAAAAAAATCATAATAATAAGAAACAAATTGTGCTAGTCGTTGATATGTTTAAGTTCTTTCTGAATGTCTAGCAAGTTGTTGAGAGATTTAATAATAGTAACTTTAGATTTGTCAGCTTGCCTGATATGTATTTTTGAATTCTTAACCCAGAGATATTTAAAATTGTATGTTGCTTTAAATGTTAGTGATTCCCTGTAGAGATTGCGTTGATACGGCGTCAGATGATCTCTGAAAAATACTTGTTGTTGTACGTGACTTTCAGTGCAATTAAATTGATGGGATGTTTTATCATAGAAAAGTGGCCCAAATACTTTTTGTTTTTCCAGAAATTTTAGTTTTATATCCAGTGACTTGAATTTTATCAGTATTAATGGTTTGTTTTGATTAGTAAGGTTATGTTGTTCGGATGGATTACTATGGACTGTAGTTTTTTTTTTGAATTGTGCTGTGAATATTTATTTGTTGTATTTCCGTAACTTCATTTAATGTGATATCATCAGCCTTAATTGTTTCACATAATTTAAGAAAAACCTCTTTGTATTGGATATTGCTTGACAGTTGCGGAAGTCCAGCAATTATTAAGTTAGCCTTGTTATTTAATTGTGTTGGCAAATCAATCTCAGCTTTTAGTTGGTTTAATTCTTTTTGGATTTGGATTTGATTATTTGAACATGTATTTAGTTCACTTTTAAACTTGAAGTAACTGCTCGAACATACGATATTGCGTTGCGTTAATTTTTTCCAATGTTTTACAACTAGTATCAAGTTTTGCTTCCATGGTACTTGATTGTACGTTATCGCTAGCAATATTTTGTTGCTGTACTTTTAGGAAATGTATGCTATTGACTTGGAGGTTGGTTTTATTAAATTGTTTTTTGCATTCAGATGAACACAACCATAAATTTACAGCTGAAGTCAAATGTTTTCCAAATAATTTAACACAATTTGGATGGTAGTATTTGTCACAAGAATCACACTTTAAATAGGATAAATTATTTTTAATGTTTAAATTACATATTTCACATATTATATTTAAATTTAAGTTCCAATTTTTTTTTTATCAACAACATATGGCATCCTGCTACACGCAGTTCAATTTTCATACACCATTCAATTTTTCACAATTTTTCCATACATTTGACACGTTAAATTGTTTATTTTAAATAAATTTTAAAATCATTTCGACTTAAATAAATTTTAAAATTATAAATCAGCTTTTCAAGTTTTTATTTGTGATTGTAATAATTGTAAATGGAGTTAATTCGACAAATTTTCAATTTGTGAGTGGACAAATTTTATACCAAAATTTGGGACAGTTTGCAATTAGTAAGATTTTTGGCGAGTTGTTGTCGGCTTTAATTTTGAAAACAAAAAAATTTATAAAATTTCCAAGAAATGAAGTTGAAATGAAGTTGAAAACGGGGATTTTATACATACGGCTTCCCAAATGTAATTGGCGCAATAGATGGGACACATGTAGCTATCCAAAAACCAACTGTTTGGGATGCTTATGCATTTTTCACCGAAAGTCTAACTATTCCATTAATATTCAAGCAGTAAGTTATAGAACTTCTAAAATTGTGTATGCATTACAATTTGGATTTTGTAGGTATGCGACAATATTTACAGGCGTGGTGGTTAGATGGCCCGGCTCAACTCATGACACCCATATTTATAAAAGTTCATCCCTTTATAATTTTCTCCTTTCCGAAGCGTCGTTTTCAGAAAATGCTTGGTTATTGGGCGATAGTGGTTATCCACTTGAACATTGTCTTCTAACCCCAGTAATAAGCCCATTTTCGCCCGGAGAAGAAAATTACAACAAATTTCAAAAGCAAACCAGAAAGATAATTGAACAAGCTTTTGGCATATTAAAAAACCGCTTCAGAATCATTAGTAGAAGTGGTCGTATGTTGTGCTATAATTTGGAGAAGTGTGTTAAAATTATATTATGCTGCTTCATTTTACATAACGTGGCCGAAACACAAAATGAACCTTTTGATTTTGAGAATGAGTGAGGATTCTGGAGCAGATACCGATAATGATGAAGGAAACGACGATGTTGGCACCCGATAAGAGGATAGTGACTTAATGCAATCTACTTCAAGAACAAGAGGACAGATAAACAGAAAATTTTTGATAAGTTATAGTTTCCAAAACTAATAGTTTTAAACAGGATGTAATAACATAAAACATATATTTTAAGAAGTAATATTATTAATTAATTTATTAGTTTATTAAATTATATATTGAATCGTATCAAAAAAATCCTAATAATAAATAACAATAAATAAAATGCATTTCAAGTTTTTAATTCACTGCACAGTGGTCAGTCTTACAGTTTCCTTACTTCATTCAATGAGGTATTCTTATATAGTTTCTCTTATTTTTTAATAGCTTTAAGAATTTCTTTGAAACAGCTAGGCGTTCTTTCGACACAGCGGGGGTTTCTTTCAATACCGCCAGCTTTTCTTTTGATAATTTTAATTTATCTTGGTAAAGTTTTAAATATTCTTGATCAATGTTATCATTTTTGTTATTTCCCTTTTTTTCCTCAACGGCTTTGATTTTAGTCTTGGACGGCCCTGAACTTTGTTTAGTTTCTATTATTGATGGTCTTGAGTTTGTAGTTACTGGATTTATTTCCTCCGCTCAATACTACAATCTGGCCGTCGTCTTGTTCACCTAAAACAATAGGGGTTTCAGAGAAACAATCCGCATAATAATTAAATCCAGACATTACATTTTCGCCCGCTAATTGTTCGACTAGCTTCTCAACGTTCGATAATATTTTCGGAGGAGCACCACTAGTTCCTTTTTGATGTCTATTAATTTCAGCTTTTTTTTTTTTGTACGTGATTTTAAATCTTTAAACTTATTTCGTAATTTTTCTCCGGATCGTGATATTGATGTTTGCGCTGAAAATTCCAAGGTCTAGTTTTCACATGCTTTGGTAAGTTCATCACCATATAAGTCGGAATCATCTAATAATATAAAAGAGGTTAGTTTTTAAATTTTATACATTTTGTTCACCTTACATGAGAGAACTTCTCGATGACTCTCTAATATTTTTAGTAATAACATCAGATCATTTTCTGAAAAATTTGATCTTTTTGCCCTTGTTTTAACTTCCATTGCTTAATTTTACCTAAAACAATCACAAACCATATGTATATCACAAACAATAATTAAATATATCACAGTAAAATATGAACACAACAAAACTAAATGGAAAAAATTATGTGACAGATTGCAAATGACAATTGCAAATCGTATTCAGCAAAATTCTGAATTACAAATTTGCGATCATTATCGAGGATGGCGATTGACAATCACAATTTCAGCTGTCGCAAACCCGCAATTTTTGCCCGGCGCAAATTACTTACTTGCAACCGCATATGCCCGATATGCCCCTTATTGTTTTTTTTTTTTAATATCTTTTGTTTATATTAATACCGTGGTAGTTTTCGATTTAAATATTTTATTTTATTATAAATTTATTAGTTTTTCGACTGCGTCATTTAAATTTCAATATTTATTTTTATTCATGTTTTTCGCTAGTTTTCAAAATTGTTAGAATTTGAATTCGTGTATATTGTTTTAAATACCTAACCTAATTAGTTTATAACAAAACAACACATTCGTTTTCGATCAAGAAAAATTTTTGTCAACAATAAAAAATGAAAATGAAAATGGCTGTCATATATAAGCAACAAAATAAAATATTTGGGCAATATTTTTGCTATAAGTTGTAATTTTTTTGAATGCGATTCAGTTGCTTGGGATAGTTCTTATTACCTGATACAGTTTTCTTTGCTCAGCATCAGTCTCTCCCCACTTCAACAGAAGCCAATCAGAATGGCGCCATCTGAAATATGCATTTTAAAGGACAGCGTCGTACATGACATTCCAAAGCGGCACCATCCAATATTTTCTTTTTACTGTGCCCATCAAATGGTCTCCAAGGCATGCAATATGTCGGATCAGCTAGCTGAGGTCGACGCATTTTAACTTTAAGAGTTACCAAAAGACGATTTTCCTGGAGATAGGGTTCCCAATTTGAGTTTAATGAATTAGCAGACTAACAAGTCGAGGTTTTAGAAGTCTCCAGGAGTTTACCGACTTTTTCAAGCATACATAGAGGTTTGCATTCTGAGAGAGATCTTATGTCTCCCTTGCCCTTGCTAACCATCACTAGCCGTTGCTCTTTTCATATTGTTTGAAATTTACCCTCTTGCAATGACTAGTAGCAGGCAAAATAAGTTGTCTAAAATGTGGCTTAGATAATTATTTACTCATTTATGAAGTTTTGTGCTTTTTAATAAACAAAAACAGAAATTTTTTACCCGAAAAGAAAATGTGTTTTATATGCCTGTCCAAAAATTATATGTTAAAAAAGTAATTGTTGGTCAATGTTTAGATGTGCCTTTTTTGGAGCAAGGCAATTCTGGGAGATATACTTTAAATTCAGGAAATCAGAAAGTATGAAAATCATGCGAGTATTAAAGTCATGCAAATGGGTACTATCGTAGGACATTTATGCATGGTTATACCAAAAGACGACAGTAATACTACTAAAGGTCATTCTAAGAACTACTACTCTAAGCTATAATTTTTCGAATGGTCACAATAGACGGACAAGTTTCTCTTCCATATTATGTTTAAAGTTTGGTATCTGCAATACTTTCGTAATATTTCAAATAATTTTGAACTATAAATCCGCTTTGTTCAATCGTTTAATTCTCTATTTGCTAAATATACAAACGTTATAAATTAACTAACGATTGGAATTTCCGTTCTTATAATAATGCATACATTTATGTGAATTTATTTGAGTTGTCACATAGCTAAAGATGGCCAGTTTTCTAATATTCTAAGGAAAGTGATTACGGATTAAAGCAGGGATGTGTGGCGTCAATAAACGTCGACAATTACTGTTGACTCGTTTTTGTGGAGTAAATAATAACAAGTTTTGTCGACGTGACACAACAATAAAAATTAGGAAAATAATAGTTTTGTTTGTTTCTTTTTATTTTTGTATTTGAATTTTGGATAAAGACTCAGTTGGAAAAAAATCTGCCATTTAGTCCGGAACTGACTGAAATTTTTAAACGTTTTCTGGCCAAAATAGAAATCTCAGGAGCTTTCATGTGGGCAAAATTCCAAAAAACGTTTAGATCTTTATTATTTTTTCTTTTAAATATTTCAAAATGTTTCTTTTTTCTCCATATTCATTCAATTCAATCAGTCCGACAGTTGTGATGCAGTCACTTAAGTTTAAAACAATAGTTTCACCACAAATAAACTCATGTGGAATTAAACCACCAATACATTTTTGTATAAAATAAATGTGAGTAAAATAAAATCATCCTACCTGAAAAATTTAATTTAACTAAAATTTATTAACGTTAACTGAAAAAGTTCTACATATAACTAATTTTAAAATCTACATGCTTATGCATAGTTCATTAATAAACTAAGAAAATACGAACGGATTATATATGTAAATATAGTAGTTTACTTTAATTTTTCATCTGGTTTGATGAACCTAAAAATCTGTCGGATTAGAATTATATCATTTTATGGTGAGCATATTATCAGCTAACTTCTAAAAAAAATTATGAAAATCGTTCCGTGGGAACTTGCCGAAATTTCATCATGGACTAGGTGCTTCAGATATTTTGTCAGATATTTTGATTTTAAAACAAAAGATAAATGTTTCCAAATATTTTTAATAATATCATAGTTTTCGTTTAAAAAAAAATGTGGCAAATATCTCCTTTAAAAGTTTGGCATTCTTACTACGTTTATCATATAATTTATTAAAATACATTGCAATATTGTGCATTAAATGTGAAACACATAAATGCAGTTTTATCAAGTCATTTGATTCCGTAGATTTTGTGATTTGATTATATATTATGTTTAAATATTGTACTATATATCCATTTTATTAAACACGTCTAAAACATTATTTATTTTCGCACAACTTCCATCGGTTACTATGGCTTCAAATATTGGCCAATAATTAAATAGTTTTTATATTTCAATACGATAGGACCTAAGCCAACATCCTATTGTATCTTTATTATTGCTTGCGCTTATCATATCCGTTAATGGAAATCAGTTTCATGAACTCGAACGGGTACTACTAGGGCATAGTAATATTTGGAATGGTTTTCCTCGGAGATCTAGCTAAACCACCCGTTGCATCCAGATATGCCACCAATTTTTTTGATGGAGCAGATTTCAATAAGCTCCTTAACATTTTAAGTTGTGTTTGATTGAACGAAATGACATAAAAAGGTTTAAACGACAATTTTTGAAGCAACTCTAGATATAGCAATATTTCTTTTCCCAAGTCCAAAATATCATCAGAATGATTATCCTGATCTTTCAACATATCCGATCGAGCTTTTTTTAAAACGATCATGGACTTAATTTCTTTAGTTTTAAACGTTTCTAGAAATAGTTTGTCTTCGTTATTTACCATGTCCTCAAACATTTCTTCTACTTGTTGCTTTGGCAGCTGAGTTTTCTGTGTTTCTCTTTAAGAGCCTCTTAATTGTCTAGTCTGTATGTATTTGTGACTTTGTACCTGGTTTGTAGATGATACTTTAAATATGCCAAACTTCAGATTATCGTTAACCAATTTATATCTTCGACATTCAGAATGACCACGAAAAGCTCTAACACGGATACTACTTTTAAGAATATCGCAAGATTTAATATTTATTTGACATCCGGTTTTTGCTGTCAGTAAATCGGATATTATGTTCGGGTAGGTTTTGGAATTTAATTTATGTTCATTTGTGCAATACACGTCAAATTATTTACTTACGATAATTTGGCCAATTTTAGTGTTAAACTCTGATGTTTTATAGGAATTTACTACTTTGTTTCTAATGACAGGTTTCTTTATTTTAGGTTAATCCTTGTAGCATGTCATTACTTGAGACAGCGCTTGCCATTCCTCAAATGTTTAAGTTATATTCTTGTTCTTCAACTTTATTTTCAACATTTTCATTAAACTTGGTATTTTGTTGTATTTTATCATTAAACCCTTACTAAATAAATTATCGTTTTTTAAGAGTATAATCAAATTCATTCTATTACTATCGGTACACTTTAAACCTTTTATCGATTCACAGATATTGAAAAAATTTAATTATTCTCTATACTTCCCAGTTCTGGTTTTTAATATCACGGAACGATTTTCATAATTTTTTTTGAGAAATTAGCTAAAAGTATGCTTATTATAAAATCATATAGTCCTAATCCGAGAGATTTTTAGTTTCATCAAACCAGATGAAAAATTAAGGTAAACTACTATATTTACATATATAATCCGTTCGTATTTTCTTAGTTTATTAATGAACTATACAAAAGCATGTAGATTTTAAAATTAGTTAAATGTAGACATTTGTCAGTTAATGTTAGGATGATTTTATTTTACTAACATTTATTTTATACAAAATTTTTAGGCTGTTTAATTTTAATAGAATTGCCTAATGAAATTTGTTCATTTCCTGGGAGATAATCATGGGATAACTTCACATGTGTCACAAATAATCAAAAAATACTAAAATGATCTTAGGAGATTTATACTAATCTGAAGGTGGAACCATAGTTAACTTTAATCTTTAATGTTTCTTACGTCTAAATGCTTTTTTAATTGTTAACAAGTTCTTATATTAATAAATAAATATTTAATATCAACCATTGAAGGTCGGCACGCAGCTTGAACTAAGATAAATTGTCCATAATTTTCTAGTAAGTAAATTTGATATACAAATTAAAAAAACTTAAGGATGCGACCTATTTCGTCCAAACTTAAGAAATATTAAGGTTTAAATTATCTATGGTTCCATCAAATAGGCTAAGCAGCGAGTCCATAAGAAATCCGTAAGAAATTATCGCTCTCTTAACTTTGTTAAATGGCAATTTATTAAAGCAAAACATGTTCGAAAATTAAAGCATATTACTCTTGGAATGTAAAAAAAAAATAAAAAAATACCGTTTGATTCGGATAGAAATAGAGATGAAAAGAGGGGACAAAAAGAACTTAGGACAAATCTAAAACAAATTACACTACACAGTCCAGACCCCATCGTAACACAAAAAAATTCTGATATATAGAGCGTTATAAATCTTGTAACCTCAGTCAAATAGTTTACAGTAATAATAACGCACTTGTGGCGATTGTACCCACTTTTTAGTTACATTTTAAATTATCAAAATTCTAAATTCTAAATTTTTTAACACAATTAAAACAACTTTTCAGTATTACAGTTTAGGTAATATTTTTGTGACGATAAATTTTTACCAACGTTAAAGTGTATAATAGTTTTATATTGTAAATCATGTTTTCGGGAACAACAAATATTTTATAAATTTATTGAAAATTTTCATTAGAAATTAACGAGAGTCCAATAAAAGCAGTTAGTAAATTAACGTCTAGTCGATGTTTAAGTAATAATCATTTAAATAAATATTATTGGGATTCATTAATGATATAATAATTCCAATTATAAAAATTAATAAAATTTAATTAAAATTATAATTAATTAAATAAAAAATAAATCATTGATCAAATTATTTTTAATTGAAACCAACGAAATATTATGGGGATGGTTAACAATCCAAATCCATCCCCATACACTCACTCTAACTCTAACTGCTTCTTCTGCGAACTGCATTTGAATACGATCAACTGCAAGAAAAAAACAATTTAGTTTTGACATTTTAAACTAACCACCTATAAAATCTAAGAAGTCATGGAAAATACAACACAAAATTTAATTTTGGATTGTTAAAATTATTAGTTAAATTGTAGAAATTTATGGTAGCTGAACGAATTGATAATACCGAGAAAAATACGTCCTAGAATTAATACAAAAACATCAATTTTAATGTGCCTTTGGTATTCCGTATACCCGACAAGTTATCATGATTCTTCTGATCGCTTTGACTTATCACTAGAAGGTTATGCAGCTAATGTTTTATTCTAATGTCAAATGTTGAAATTAGCCAAAAAAAATATAAAATGGTCAAATTGCGATGAAGCGAAATTGGTAATTCACAAATATAATAATTTACGTGGACCAATAAAGTTATAGGTTGCCCAGATGGAATGTATATTCCAAAAGCAGTAATCGTCAATTGAAGCTTATTGCTATACAACAGAAAGGGTTTCATCCTATAATTTTACAAGTTTATAAACCAAGTTAATTGTTAAGTCCCCCACTATTAAAATTTTAATCGACGACACAATATACGACTTACCTAATAACCTTACCAAATCCGATAAACACAAACATTTTCGTATTTATTACACATATTTTTATTCGATGATAAACTTTAATGTAGCATGTATGAACAACATTCAAAGCACACGATAAAAAAGCAAAGTGTTTTGCCAAAGTTAAGATTTAAAAACGAAAAAAAAAACAGATACGAACATAATTGAATCGCGATTACTTTGGAAATTATTACCCACGAAGAATAATAAACACTTTGTTTTGTATTCATGGTATAACGTAAAAATAACACACGAACAAATAAAAGTAAAACGTAAAATGAAAATTATTAAACAGGAAATTGTTTGCATGCTGTTTTCCTTCCTATGAATATATAAATTTCGTAAAATTTTTTAAAAAATCATTTCTTTTGTATTTTATCTCATGCCAATGTGTGTTTTTTAGCAAATCGTTGAAAAAATATATGAATTTGTATTATTTACTCCTCCTCCACCTCCAAAAAGATGATGCTCATAAATCTATGACTAACTATGTATGAAATTGTAATCCTTTATAATATATTTCTTCATTAAATTTTTCCGATATAAAAAATGGAAGCTGATGAGATTTAAATTTCTAATGCACTCGGCACCATTTGCCTTTAACTGGAATTTTTTCTGAGTAAGGCTTTCATCCTTTTAATAGGGTGTATCGTATTTAGATGATGACTTTACTGAAACAAAATTCGGAAGTCTGTTTTTACATTTCTAAAGATTCTTAAGTGCCTTGGAACCCATAAAGATATTATGTTTTTACTATAATTAAAATGTTTGATTTTCTGATATTTTGATTTAACGGGTTTTGAGTTTCGAGGTGCGGAAAAGAGAAAAGAGATGGTAGTGTGCAGATCAGTTGATTAAAAATGTGATTGTATTGTGCTAGTAGTCGTTTCAATATTCTCTACCGAGAAAACGAACCAATTCAGTCATTACTGACATACTTTTTCTTTCCTCCCCCCACAAAAAAATGTATTATCGATCCCTTAGGGTTCATTAACTGGGTCGAGTCCATCATAATTAACATATCTATTCTAAATATAAGGTGGTGCCCGGGATTTCCGGAGTTTCTGGATTGAATTAGTGGTATAATGGTCATAAACATTGGGTAAGTTTTATTACTTGTTTAAATGCGTTTATTGCTTGTAGATGTATTGGGTGTTTTATGTGAAATTTATTGAGCGTTTCCACAATCAGCTCAAAATAGCAGTTGGGCGAAACAAATAAATTGCGTTCTACTTAACACAGAAAACATAAATTATTTACCTTATATTTATTTATTATGACCGATTTATTTACCATCTATTTGTGGTCTTACTAATTAAAATTTCTATACAACATAATTTGGAGACTTACTTCTTTAACAATTACATAGAAATGTACACTGCATTTAAGACTTTCGACTTTACTTGATATTTTACTTTACAAACGAGATTGCACAGCTTGTGAATTGGTCGTCGCAACACTCCTGATTTTGTCCGGACATAAGTTACTAAGCCATTATTACCCCGTATTACGTCAACAACTTTACTCATATACCACTTTGTGGTATCGAATGTTCTGGCGTCAAAATATCTTCAGAACTATCAGGTATACCACATAATGGCCTGGAATTCATTAATGCCTGAATTTCTATCGTTAGTGTCAGCATTGCATCCACCGTAAAAATTGTTGCACGAACCACCCTAAAGTAGTTTAGCGATTAATTAAAATATCAAAATATACCAATATTATATTTTTTTAAATCCAAATTACTATACGTACTTGTTTTACGGGCATCCTCCTTTTACAACCGACTCCTTATAACCTTATTTTTGTAGTGGCTATGCTTTATATTACAGAGCGTAGGCTTCACTATAGTTAATTCAATAATAAAATCTAAAATAATAAATATGTTAGTTGTCAATTCTAAAAATAATAATTATAATTATACATTTCGCCAACGCTTTCGCTACGGCGAAACTATACGGCCGAAAAAGCTGAAAAGCAACCGAGCAATTGGCGCAGTAGTTAAAGCTTCGGTGTTTGGAATTTTTCATCGCCTGTTTCGATCGGTGATGACGATGAACACAACTATGACCCCCTGTTGGAGTGCTGAATCCATGGGCCGAACCATCGTCCATGTCAGTGCAGGCTGGCTGGAGCAATGCAATGTGCAGATGGATATAAAATCGAACCTGTATTCGTGCGTCCTCAATTTGGCTGGTGACGGCGTAAGGGAGGACGTTAAAAATCAACTGCGAAAGAGTTGGGAGAGCTTCCGCCCCAGAACAGATTGCAGAGTTCAGAAACAAAAAAAAAAAGCTGAAAAGCAAAAAAGTGGTGCTGCAAGTGGAATAGAGATAATCTACGACGAAGAAATGTCCCTATTATGGTCAACACGAAAAAAGTTTACTGTGCCCTTGGAACATGGGCAAGACGTGTCACTAATACACATGGACCCTATCCTAGTTAGTGATGACGGTAAGCTTGCTCCTTTATATAATATGTATGACCTGACTATTTTTCTTTGCAGACTCCAGTTTTACAGAAACTATTAGCGCAGGACCTATACAATATCATGTAGCAACATCTCTTGCACCAAAGAAAAGGAAAACCACTAATCCTACAAACATGCTGGTGGATGAGCTCAAAGCGAGCCACACCAGCATGATGAATGAATATATTACTTAAAGCTATTTGAACAACAATGAATGCATCTAACTCACAGAGAACAATAGAATATACACCGCTAGTGTCAACACTCGCGCCATCGCCTTCGAATTACGAAAGTTCGGAAGCTATAGACGATGAGAATGATTTTAGCTTTGAAGTACTGTGTGAGATATCCGATTACAACGATAACAATTAGAATCTTTATAAATATTAGTATAAAAAAACAAATAATGAAATAAATTATGTGATATTACTTTAGTCAGTGTTTATTTTTATTTTTAATAAATTTATTTTTAAATTATTTCCTATTTACAACTATTTGTTTTCGGGATGGAAGAGCATCAGTTATGAGACGAAGCACATTCCTCACTACTTCGTGTATGCTCGTTGATGATAAAATTCTCGTCATGTCCTGCATTTTGGGCTGCTCTAATTTCATTAAATTTTTTGAGGATGCGCCATTTGCTTTTTAATTTGCCAATTGTTAGCTCAATATAAATTCTTGCAAAAATCATATACGAGTTGAATGACTTTTGATATGAGTCTAAACTTCCGGTGTATCCCTTGAGGAACCAATCGAGCAACGGGTATCACCCAAAACTAAATAGCTCATCTCCACCCCATTAAATAATTTAGTTTTCTGAAAAAAATATTCACAATATTATCGGTGGTCAAAGTAAAATAAGCTAATAGCTAGCATACTATTGTGTCAAAATAATAAACTTACTTTTAGAAGCAAATTGTGAATGTGCTGAAAACATCCTGAAATTTTTAAATACGTGGGCGTCATGTGAAGCTCCGGGATATCTGCAGCTGACTTCTCTGATTCTAGTGAATCAAAATAACAAAAGACTTATTATAGAAGCAATTTGAATAAAAGATGTCCATTCTTTTCTATTAATAAAATCTCCATGACCCTCTTCTGGTGCTAAAATTGGTACATGTGTGCCAATCTATTAAAAAAAGTATTTTAAAAATGTGACAAATACTTTCGAATTTTTGGGAGATTATCTCAGCCTCTTCCTCTGTTGGCATTTTTATTACTTCCCGTACATGTCTAATCATGGCGTTGGTGAACAAACGGATAATTTTGTGGACTGAACATTTACTTATCTAGAAATGAACAAAAGTTTTTTAGCATTGAAATTATGACAAATTTGTAAGTATGTACAAACCCCCATGTTATTCCCGATGACACGGTACTCAGCGCACGATGCAAATTTGTATAGAGCTACTGCTACTCTTTTCTCCACGCTGATGGGCTCTCTCGGCTTTAGTTTTGTTAGTGTCGATTTTAAATCACCTCGAACCATATCGCAAATTTGGTTGAACGTAGTTTTATCTACTCTAAAATTACTTAACCAATCCCGACCGTCAAATGTTTTTAAAACCACATCCGTCCACCAACAAGACTTGCGTAATTTTGACCACACTCGACGCCTTCTTCTGGTACGCATTCTTCTTAACAATTTAGTATATAAAAGTGTATTACAATTAACTATCATTCTTCGAGCCAGAGCCAATCTTTTACGTTTTTTATTATCTTCTTCCATTAAAAATGTTAAAATTTCTGCAGATATCAACGTCAAACTACGTTGGTCGGTATTCATTTTTATAATACACTCAAATTTTTTGAACACACAAAAGAATTAAAATTTAAAACTCAAATAATATAAACGCACAATATATTGTCTCGCTTAATTTAGATAATCACCCGGAATGAAAATCGATGAAAATGTATTTAAAAAACAACATGAAACGCGAAAAATTATAAAACGCATAATAAACATCTGTCAAAACAACTAAAGTACTAAAGTATTATAATAAGGGTTTACACTAGAAAATACAAAAAAAGTATTAAGGTGTAAACTGACCGAGAAAAATACTTTAATAGTATTATACTATTAAAGTATGTTTTAAAGTACTGGGGTAAACATAGTATAAATACAAAAAAATGATATATTTAGTCATACTAACTTTAAACATAAAAGGTTTCAAAAATCCAAAATTTTCCGTTAAATATTAAAATTTAAAACATAAAAGTTATAAAATTGTCCATAGTGATTTTCAACTCAAAAAAAAAAAAAAAACATAAGATAATTTTTTCATATTTCAAAATTGAACGAATCGAATGTGTAATAAACAAAATTTCTTATAATCTTATAATTCACTAGAACAACGTGATCATACGAGGTATAAAAAACCTAGGATGAACCACGAGTTCCGCATTTTTGTAATTTGATCGCAGCAGCCTGATCATCTGATGAGAGTGAGAGATCGAATTTTTAAATTCACATATTCTCATGAGCTCGAAACCGAACTACAATGAAACGAAGCCAATGTCGCCTCTTTTCATTGTAAACAATGTTTATATTTCTTTTTTTTTTTTGTCAATTAGGAGTCGTATAGAGCCTGTTCAACAAAAACCAATACCTAATTGGTCAGATCGGGAAATTACTGACTTTTTATTTTAAATAAAAAAAACTTTTTAAAACTTATTTATCATATTACAAACTAACGAGTTTATATTTTAAACCAACCCTGTTATATGTTAAACACAAATGTTTTATTTTTGAACCAACAAATATTATTTCACAGACATTTTTGGATTAAAATTGAAACGTTTATAACTCAGAGTAAAACTTTTAGAGCATTAGTTTTAAACATTATATTGCGATTTTTCAAACTTCTAAATTTGTTAGTCTAGATTTTTTAAGGTTTAAATGTTAAACCAAAATAGTTTAGGGCCTATAAGCATTCAAAAAAGTTTTAAAAAACTCGACTTTTACTGTGTATAAAGCTGCAGCATGAAATTAATCCCCGATTATGTTACCAGTGTTCTAAATTGCCTCCCTCTATGAAAGCAAATTTAAAGACGTATTCACGTCAAAAGGCAGAAGTATGTACTCGTAGCAATAAAAATGAAAAAAAAATATGATCTATAATAGAATATAAAATAGAGATGCAAATGACGCAGTCATTTACAGATTGTATGTATATGTGACATTCAAGATATATAAATAAGACAGCCTTAAAAAGCTTTGATAGTGTTTGAGTGGTAAGTCTTTGCCAAATTAAGTCGTTTTCTCTTATTTGTTTGATAGATAGGCTTTGACATTTGCCGCATGTTGTCGTAAAATAAAATATTTTTAGAGTTAATCGCCGATAAATGCAATAAAACAATAACACTTCACTTTCTTGACGATAAAATGTTAACATTCTGCAAATTATAATTTAGCCAAGAATGTAGCATCCTATATTCTTAGCTGGATTATAATACAGGGAAAGATATGGTGGTAGATGCCTCTAGGGCCACCTCCAAAGAATATCTTGATACCGGGACATGGAAAATAGTTTATCAGTCCACTACTCTTACAACGGGCATCTTTTGCGATGACAACAATAGTGTCATCTCACAAACATCGGGCACCTCAACCATTGGATTTGGTATTGGAAACATGTCCCTCAACTCGAGTGAATGGGTGAAGCTCAACTCATTCGAAAGAAGGCGTTTTAAAAAGGGGCTCAGGGAAGGCAAAAATAGAGAGGAAGCTCTAGCTGCTGCTAAGTCCGAGCGCCCTGTCACAGCACCTCTGAAACTTGTAGCAACTACCCTAGACAGTAGGTCTGGTGGTAAGCGCACGAGGTCTTTCGAGGTTGCTTTGGAATCTTTCAAACCACCTGCAAGAAAAACTTAAAGTGGGCTTCTCCGATCAAGGCCTCTTTTAGCCAAGTAGCAGGCAGTGTTAGGCTAGGCAACATACCGGATGATCCCAGGGGCAACCCTCTTTGTATAGAGCAAATGGCAAACATACAGGAAATGTGTTATTGACCTTATCATTGAGACGCAAGGTCCAACTCATCAGGCTCAATTCCTTGGTTCTTTTCGGAGAACAGAATGACTTTTCTTCATTTGTTCCGATCTTTCCACAGTGAAATAGATGAGGAATAATTTTGACAGGCTAAGATCAAAATGTGGTCTAAGCATAACTTTGGTGGGAAAGGAAGATTTTCCTCGGCCGAATATAGTTAGAGGGGTTTTACCACAAACCGGTTTTTACCACAAAACCTTAGCTTGTAAAGCGAGAAAATTCTCGCCACCATGGCCACGCAGAATAATGGTTTTGCGGCAAATTCATGAAAGATTCTACAACGGACGACCACTGGAGCACTCGTCCATTTGGTCATGGCCATAGGAGATACTTTAATGAAGACACTGCGTGAGTCCAAGGGGAATTTGGCTTATCGCTTCGGCCACATTAGACTCCATTTTAAAGAGTGATCCCCTCTCCACCACTCAAACTACTGGAGTCAGTTCCAGCAATGAAAGATAGAACGTGCCTCTGTGGACTTCCCTGGTGACTCGGTAAGTGTTCCACCTATAGTTGTACAGGATTTGGTGGATTACTGCAACCTAAAATACAAACAATTCATCATAGGCTGTAAAGCAAATGCGCATCATATTATTTGGGGTAGCAGCAACACAAATTATCTACAAAAAGTAGAGTTGAGTCACTTTTAAATTATCATATGAGCAGTCACATAGTTATTTTAAATAAAGGGTTTAGCCCTACTTTCATTAACATGATTCGGCAAGTTTTGGACATCACTCTGTCGAGTCAGTTCAATTCCAACTATGTATTCCAACTATGTCTATTTTCGGACCACATGCACATCAGGCTCGATATACCGGGAGTGATCATACAATCGGCAGAGTGATCATACTGGAAGACCTGCAGAGATATTTTATTCATCAAAGCGGACATGCTGCCAACATCTTTGAGTTCAATTAGTAACCTAGAAACTTCCGCTTATTTGTTAACTGATGTGCTCCTATCTTCTTACGGAAACAGCTGTGTGGCGCGTAACGTTGCGGTTAATAGCATAGTTCCATGGTGGAACGAGCAGCTGACGAAACTCCGTAAGAGGGTTAAGAAATTAATTAATAGGGCAAAGCATTCTAATGAGTGGAATGAATATAGGCAAGCCCTAACAAATTACAATACTGAACTAAGACGTTCCAAACTCCTTTGGTGGATGAAAACCTGTGGTATAATCGAGGATATACCTACAGCTGCTCGACTCCATAAAGTTCTATCTAAGAACCAGTCCAACGAGATTTGGCTTCTTTGAAATCCGATGGTAACTATACATCGGGTCGCAAAGAGTCACTCGAAATCTTGCTTCAAGTGCACTTTCCAGGCTGCACTGCATGCAACACAATTACAATAACTAACCCCATATTTGATACACATATGGGTGCAAATGTGGGTTGGGTTATTAGCTTATCCGGTAAGCTTTTTACTCCTGACAAAATCAAATGGGCCATTAACTCCTTCAAGGCTCCAGGCGGAGATTGGATCTTCCCAGCCCTTCTCCAAAGGAGCTTGGATTTGATCACCCCTGCTCTGGTAGCCTTATCTAGAACTAGCTTCAATTTGGGTCACATACTCACAGGCTTGGAGCCAAGTCAATGTGGTTTTTATCCCAAAGCTTGGCAATCGGCCAAGTGAACTCCCTAAGTCCTACCGACCTATCAGTGTTACATCATTTATTCTAAAAACTATGGAACGACTGGTAGATCTTCATATCAGAGACTGGTTAACTGTAACCAAACCCCTTAATCCTAATCAATTTGCCTACAGAAAAGGCAAATCGACAGAGGGGGCGCTGCATCTACTTGTTACCAAGGTTAAAGCGGCTTACCGCTCGAAAGAAATTGCGCTGTGCGCTTTTTTAGATATTGAGGGTGCTTGCGATAATACTGGATACGACTCAATTGCTAGGGCAATAAATAACGCGTAGAGGTATTGATGATCCAACTAACGACTGGATTAGCTCCATGTTGGCTAGTAGGAAGATTACATCGAAATTAGGTAATGAATCAGTCACGGTTACGGCAGTATGCCCATAAGGCGGTGTCCTGTCACCTTTGCTGTGGTCACTCGTGATCGACGAGTTACTTGATGAGCTACATCTACTTGGTTATGACGCCATTGGTTATGCGGACGATTTAGTTATCATAATCTCTGGTGGGCATGAATGTCCGATGTCTGAGAGTATGCAACAGGCCTTGCTTGTTATTTTGAATTGGTGCACTAAAGAGGGCCTTTCGAAAAACCCTAACAAGACAGTCCTGTACCATTTACCAAAAGACGTAAATTCAACTTTGGTTCAATTAGTCCAAATGATATTACTATCAGATACTCTAATGAAGTCAAATATCTGGGTGTTGTCCTAGATAAGAAACTGAATTGGAACTCTCATATTAAATCAACTACCGAACGCGCGATCAGAGCCATGTAGGTCTGTAGGCGTATGTTCGGCAGGACTTGGAGCCTCAGCTCAAAAATGATTTACTGGATGTACATCATGATAGTGAGGCCAATTGTAACCTATGGGTCCATAGTTTGGTGGCTGAAGGTACAGCAAAAAGTTATTATAAACAAGCTTACCTCATTACAGAGGATAGCATGTTAAGGAATCACAGGTGCTATGGGCACCTGGCCTACGGCGGCAATCGAAGCCCTCATTGGACTCACTCCACTTCATATTCACGTCAAAAAATCAGCTGCTATTTATGCAGCTAGATTACAGCTGGTGAATCAATATAGTCATGATGATCATATGGGTCATCTGAACATTTTGAATGAAATCTCTGACTTGGATATGTTCTTTAGAGTTCCGGACGTGATGCCCAAGGAACTCTGCTGAAATGTCGGGGTAACAGTTCTTGATAGAACCGTCTGGGAAACTGGTGAACCTCTTATGGAACCCAACAGTCTAGATTGGTTCACGGATGGATCAAAAATGGATAGTGGAGTAGGCATTGGTGTCTTTGGGCAACAACAAAATATCGAAATCCTGGGAACTTATCCCAGTGTTTTTCTACCGGAATTTACGCCATCAAAACCTGCGTATCAACTATTATGACTAAAGGTCTTAAGGGCGCCTCCATTCACATTTTCTCCAATAGCCAAGCAGCATTGAAAGCATTGGCTTCCAACTGCCTGGATTCAAAGTCGGTCAAAAGCTGCTATACACTGCTACAATCTCTCTCTTGTCATAACAAAGTTAGATTATGGTACGGGTACCTGGTCACAGGGGTATCACTGGAAATGAGATAGCTGGCGAACTCGTGCGGGCAGGCTCATCAGCTGCACCAATTGGCCTTCAGCCTTTCTGTGGCATCCCGTGAGCCTTAGTAGTATATAATATTAGTAAATACTAGTGAGTTTTCTTTCAGGTCACTGCAAACTGAGATATCATTTGCACAAAATGAACCTGTCCACAGAGACGAAATGCCGACTCTGTTTAAAAGAGATAGAAACTGCAGAACACATACTATGTGAGTGTGTATTTGACCCCGGAAAAATGTAGATTGGCCTCAACAGGCAGCATTATCGCCTTTATTAGGAAGGTAGAGAAGCTCCTGGACTAACAAATCCCAATAGCACAAAAGATCTTTCAGGTCGCGGTGCTACCCGTTTTTGGGTAGGAAAAAAAACCATAGAAATCAAGTTGGGGAAACCGTACAGCTTAGAAGTAAAATGCAAAAACAATTCCTCATATGTTGCCTTCCAGATCTCATTCTGAACACAAAAACCAGATTAGTTTTAACTCAGTTTATATACAAATATTTACAAACTGTAAACTTCATGCATATTATGTAGCTATGATACGATGATGGGATAACCCTTTATTCATAAAATAAGCTTAACAATAAACATATCAAAATCGGGATTGTGTTAGGTTGCGATTACAGAAACAAACAATGAAAATAATTTATTTTTTGTTACGTTATGTCTAATTTCGTTGACGATTTTATTTATTCTAAGCGTTAAAATATTTTTGAATAAATTATTTGTATAATCTAAAATGTTGACTTACTCTTATGGTGTAGCATTATTTAATCTTAAAGTTCAGTAGGTGCGTGTTTAAAACATATAAAATGGAAGAAATCATATAGTCCTTGAAATGTTAACTACCCAAGTAAAATAAAGTTCAGTTGTTCAAGTATCAAATGTAAGATGGGTTTTAGTAAAGATTTAAAAAATTTCAAAGAACATTTCAACAAAAAATTGCTGGTAAAAAACGCTTGTACAACAACGATACGTTACCAGGAAAATATTAATTTCTTGGAATATTTCAAGGACAGAATACAAAATATGCTACACAAAATTTAAGGTTTAAAGTACAAACCCGATGACAAGAACGACATGATCATAAGCAAAGCTTATAAAAGTTTGAGTTTGTAATTTAAGTGTAATTTGAGCAACTTTCGAAAAAAAAAATTAATTCTGAAAAACAACAACAAATTTTGTCCAATAGCAGATTAAAGTGTTTCTAGAAAACTTTCGGAAAGATAACACTGAGAAACATTAGCTCGATACAGTAGCTGGATGAACACATAATCTAAATAATGTAATCAACTATGATAATTTCAACCCTAATTTCGTTCGTTAAAAGGTTGAAGTTTATGAGTTTTCTAATAAGGTACAACCATGTAATTCATCTAAAGAAAAGAACAATTATATTACAAAAGCTGCACCACGGCTACTATGAAAACTGATTAAGATAAAACAAGCTTATAAAGAAACAGGAGTTTTAATGGAAGACAACCCCTCACAATAAGAGAATGAAATTACAAAAGAATATTTTTTGGTTCTTTAATTACGTTTTTTTCATTACAGTTTGCTATAAATAATTAATGAATGATTAATTATTGAAATATAAAAGAAATTCGAAATGTACGAGTATGCAAAGATTATATTGGCTCGTCTTATAACACATTTTTTATGCTAAAGGTACCTAAGAGAATACGAAAAAACGTAATACGTAAATTAAGGGATTTTATGCATAAAGTTGTTAGACAATTTTTTTTCAACATTACCTTCATACCTGACCTGGTTCATTTGGAGAACAGCGTAATGAATAATTAAATCGCCACATAATTTCAATGTATTTAAATGGAATATCTTACAGTGGCAAGGTAATTACGTATTTTTTTTGGCAAAACGCATAGTCCAACACGTTGCAATTTAAATATGAAAAAGGAAATGTTTTGGTCTTCTTGAATTTTTGGAGAATAATTTAAGCTATACATAAACTATTTGTTGACTTGATCACAAAGATGTGTATTACCAACTAAAATACTACATAAAAATAATGGCTTAACTTAACATATTATTTACAAACAGTTATTAGCTACAATGTTCAATATAAAAATTAATAAAATTTAGTTATCTAAGAATAGAGAGAGTATATCATTATTAAATTTAAAGGATTGGAAGGTCCTAAAAATATATGTTTTATGGTTTTTTAGTAACATACATATTTTTTTATTTTAAATAATTTTATTTTATTACAATCTAGTCTCCTGGACTAATGAGCAATTTGTTTCTGACTTAATTTACTAAGATAATTATATCTATGACTCCACCCATTGGCGTTTCACAGTTTCTGGTAAATTGTTGTTTATACCACATCGTTATTGTGGATTCAAATCAGCAAGCCGCTGTTTGCATTAACAATTAAACCAGTTCAATAGTATCAATTAACTAATATGAATTAGTCATATTAGTTAATTGATACTATACAGTCCATTTATTTTTTTTCGAATAAAATATTATACACAAAATAGAAACGATTTTTTTGTTAATTAAGTTAAACCAAATATAATATAGCTATACAGCAAAATACATTTTGGTGTAAACATTTTGATCCTTCGAGCCGGATATTTGGTTGCTGCATTGGAAAAATTGGAAAAAAAAAGCATTGGAATCGTATATATTAAGAAGTTGGAGAATGTTCGAAAAAACGTGGTAAACAAGTATGTATTTGAAATAAGTTTGGTAGAGTTCTGCTTTGAAGAATAATAGAATTAGTTGTTGGTGCTGGATTGGTTGGGTTAAATTGTATGAAATTTATTGTATTGGATACATTTTTCTAAATTAAAATGGATGACGAGCAAAAGCACAAAGAAATCAAAAAATTAATTCGCAAACGTTCAGGACTAAAAATTCAGTTTAATGCGTCACAAAACTTCGTGGATAAGGTACAAGAAAATGAAGATAAAACCCAAAGTGAGTTTCTTTTGAGTTGTAGGCAGACAAAGTTAGAAGAGTGTTTTAGTAATTATAGCATAATTTATAATAAATTGGTTGAGATAGCATCAGATGTTGAGGATGAAACGATGTTGGAAGGCATTGAGGTGGATTATTGTAATTTCCAAGAATCATACTTTTCGTTAAAATTTCTATACGTTAAAATGATAGCTAATTGTAGAAGTGATCGTGAAAATGGTGTAATGGATGGACTACCGTTGGAATATTCCGAGAGAAAATTACCGTTAGAAATGTTCAATACACAAAGAGACATAATAGATAAGTCTGAGTCGTCAAAACTTATATTAGATGACGGTAAATGTGAAACGGTAATTAATTCAAAAACGTATCCCAGCGGGTCACAATCACAAATAGATGTACATCAGCCCGGTCCGTCATCGAGCATAGTACAAAATAAATGTTATTCTATAAAATTACCCAGAATATCATTGCCTCGGTTTGATGGTAGTTTGGATAAATGGCTGCAATTTAGGGACTCATTTAAAATAATGGTAACTAATAATTCTGCATTATCTGATTTAGAAAAGTTTTATTATCTTAGTGGAAATTTAGATGGAGATGCTAAAATTGTGATTGAGGAAATAGAGTTTTGCAATGATGGTTTTAAACTTGCGTGGGATGCTCTAATTTCAAGGTTTGACGATAAAAAGTCAATAGTAGATAATCATATTCGGGCATTTTTTAATTTAAAACCAATTCAAAAGGAGTCCAAGTTGGAGATACAGAAACTGTTAGATGACAGTTTAAGACACTTGCGCGCTTTAGAAAATTTAGGCGAAAAAATCAGTGATATGGTTATAATTTATACTGTTAAAGAACGTTTAGATAGAGAAACAAGAAAATGGTGGGAAAATGAATTTAAATTGAATATAAATCCAACATGGAAGCAGATGGTAGATTTCTTACAAGGTCGTTGTCGAATTTTAACCGCAGTAAGTAATATTAGTAAACGAGAAATAGTTGAGACGTCTCGTTATGGAAAATCTCAATATAAATCATTCGTATCATCGGGAGTCTCAGAAATAGCCAAACCTTATTTATGTGGTATATGCAAACAAAATCATTTCATCATAAACTGTCCAAAGTTTTTAGAGTTAAATCCCGTAGAAAGGTATGAAAGGGTAAAACAAATTGGTTTGTGTCTTAATTGTTTGAAGGGGCGGCATAAAGCGTTTGAGTGTAGGGCACCTAAATGTCAATACTGTGGTAGAAAACATAATAAATATTTGCATATGGCACCAGGAAATATGCCAGCAGCTAACTCTAGTAAGGTAGTTCAAGTACCACCGAAGGTTTTTTGTACATCTCGAACAGTAGATACTCCACAAGAACAGAGTATTAATATATTAGATAGTGAAAACGATTCAACTACGTTGTATTGTAATAATGATAATAAGCAAGCGAAGCAGATATTTCTTTCAACCGCAATGATTGTAATTGTAGACTCACAGGGGCAAAGCCATTTATGTAGGGCATTGCTTGATTCTGCTTCACAATCAAATTTTATATCAATAGACTTAGCTGACAAGCTAGCAATAGAAAAAAGAAAAACAGTATCGTCAATCGCAGGTCTAAACAACACAAGAACAAATATTAGAAATAAATTATTCACAAAGATTAAATCACGAATAAGTAATTTTAGTAACGAATTAGAATTCCTTGTAGTTCCAGAAATAGCTAATAACTTGCCTACAGAATATATCAACATAAACAATTGGCCTATTCCAAACAATGTAAAACTAGCCGATCCTAGTTTTAATATACCAGGGAAAATAGATATATTATTAGGAGCTGAAGTTTTTTATAAAGTGCTGAAAGTTGGAAACGTGAGATTAGCTCAAAATTTACCAACGTTGCATGACACTGTTTTTGGTTGGGTTATTGGAGGCAAGTTCGAAAACAGTTTTAATTTTATTTTATCGTCATATGAAAATCAAAATGAGTTAGATTTTAAGTTAGACCAACAAATTCAAAGATTTTGGGAAGCTGAAGCATGTGAATCCACACCATTATTGACGTTAGAAGAAAGAGAGTGTGAACAAATATTTAGTGATACGTACTCACGGGATGAGGTGGGTCGGTTTATAGTAACTTTGCCATTAAAACCCAATTTCGTTTCGTTGGGAGAGTCAAAACTTACAGCCACAAAAAGGTTTAAATATTTGGAAAGAAAATTTGATAATAATCCTGAATTCAAAAAACTATATGTTGATTTTATGCATGAATATCAACAGTTAGGGCATATGAAATTAAGTCATATGAATTGTAACGAGTCATTGGAATACTTTATACCACACCACGCTGTTTTTAAATTAGATAGTACTACGACCAAGCTACGCGTAGTGTTCGACGCTTCCTCTAAAACGTCCAACAACTTGTCGTTGAACGATGTGCTCATGGTAGGTCCTGTTGTACAAAACGATTTGTTTTCCATCATATTAAAGTTTCGCTCTTTTGTCTATGCATTTACTACTGATGTAGAAAAAATGTACAGGCAAGTAAAAATTTGTAAAGAGCATACGCCTCTTCAGAAAATATTATGGCGCGAGCATCAAAGTGATGAAATACAGGAATTTGAATTGCAAACGGTAACGTACGGTACTTCAGCTGCACCATATTTAGCGACTAAAACTCTTGTTCAATTAGCCATTGATGAAAGGGATCAATACCCATTAGCGGCCAAGGTTCTGTTAGAAAACTGTTATGTCGACGATTTATTAGGTGGTAGTGATAGCATCGAGGAAGGAATAAACACGCAAACCGAATTAATAAAGATGTTGAAAGGTGCAGGCATGAAATTACGAAAATGGTCATCTAACGATGAAAGGCTATTGCAAAATATAGAGGTTGAAAATAGGGAACAATTACAAGGTTCAAATGAAACTATTAAAACTTTAGGTCTGATTTGGAACTCAAAAACCGATAATTTCAGTTTTAATATAGGCACGACCAATAATATAACGTCGGTCACCAAAAGGTTCGTACTATCAAACATAGCAAAATTATTTGATCCTTTAGGTCTTGTAGCTCCCGTTATAGTTACGGCAAAGGTAATAATGCAGCAAATTTGGCTGAGTAAAATCGGGTGGGATGACGTTGTTCCAAATAAATTACAAATTCTATGGCAACAATTTCATAATGGGTTAGGTATATTAAATGGAATTAAAATTAATAGGAGTATTAACCCGAAGAATAATATTAAGGTTGAAATGCACGGGTTTTCAGATGCTTCACAAAAGGCTTATGGTGCATGTGTTTATTTGAGATGCATAAATTCTGAAAATAAGGTTGTAGTAAACCTTCTGTGTAGTAGATCTCGTATAGCACCCCTAAAGGTTATTTCGATACCTAGATTAGAACTTAATGCGGCGTTGCTTTTATCCAATTTAGTAAGCAAAGTTAAGAATATTTTAACTATCGATGTTGACAATATTGTAATGTGGTCTGACTCAAGTATTGTGCTTTCATGGTTAAAATTACCACCATATCAATTAAAAACGTTCGTGGCTAATCGCGTATGCCAAATTCAAGAACTCACGATAAACATGCAATGGCGACATGTAGACAGCAAAAACAATGCTGCGGATGTTTTATCTAGAGGATTAATGCCAGAAGAACTTAAAAGGAACTCACAATGGTTTAATGGACCAGTATTTTTATTAGAACCGGAAGAAAATTGGCCACGTAAATTTTTAAATCCTGATAATGACAAATTGCCTGACTTAAAATTGCAAGAATTCACTTTAATTAATATAATGTACAAAGACATATTTGGTATTGAAAATTATAGTTCCGTAACAAAATTAATTCGAATAGTAGCATATTGTAAACGTTATTTACACAATTTAAAAGAGAAAAATGATTCCAATCGAAAATTTCATGCTTTAGAACCATCAGAGTTATCTGACGCTACGAATCATTTGATTCGAATAGTCCAGCATTCAGCATTTGCAAGGGAGGTAGAACTTTTTAAAGCAAAACAAGAACTGCCAAAGAATAGCAATATACTTAGTTTATCACCGTTCATCGACGCAAACGGTTTACTAAGAGTGGGTGGCAGAATAGAAAATAGTTCATTAAATTATGACCAAAAACATCAAATACTATTGCCAAGACATCACTTTACCAAATTATTGGCTAGACAAGAACACATAAAAACATTACATGGAGGTGTTCAATCTACACTATCAAAAATTCGGCAGAAATACTGGATAATAAATGGAAAAACTGTAATAAAACAAATAATACATAGCTGCATCTCATGTTTTAGAATTAAACCGAAACGGCTAGAACAATTAATGGGGAACTTACCATCAGCTCGTTTAAATATAGTAACACCGTTTCATACTACAGGAGTAGATTTTTGCGGACCCTTTTCAGTCCGCTACCGAAATCAACGAAAAGACACATACAATAAAGTATATGTCTGCATATTTGTTTGTTTCTCGACAAAGGCTGTACATCTAGAGGTGGTCGAAGATGCAACAGCTGATTCATTTGTGGCGTGCCTTAAACGATTTTTTAGTCGAAGAGGTAAAAGTGCTCAAATCTGGAGTGACAATGGATCGAACTTTATTGGTGCTCACAATCAATTGGTACATCTCTATAAATTATTAGCTGATGAAAAAAATGGGATTGTTAACTACTGTGCAGAAGAAGGTGTCAAGTGGAATTTTATTCCTCCACGAACCCCAAATTTTGGTGGAATATGGGAGTCTGGAGTGAAAGTTTTCAAAACCCATATGAAAAAAATTGTTGGTGCAAAAATTATGACATTAGAGTTCTTGTATACGTTTGTCGTCGAAGTGGAAGGTATTATGAACTCAAGACCGATTTCCGAGATGTCATCTGATCCCAATGACCTAGAAGTGCTTACTCCGGGTCATTTTTTGATTGGTAAACCTATAAACTCTATCATTGAACCCTACTTGGGTAAGATACCTGAAAATAGGTTATCACACTGGAAGCAACTAACTCAAATGGTGCAACACTTTTGGAAGAGATTCCAGGTAGAATACATCCACACACTCCAACATCGCCGAAAATGGAAAAATTCAAGTTCAAACTTAAATAAAAACGATTTAGTCGTCGTAATTGAAGACAATTTGCCTAGTACCCATTGGTTGATGGGAAGAATAGAAACGGCGATAAAAGGATCTGACGGTAAGGTTCGATGTGCCATTGTTAAAACTAAAAATGGCCAAATTAAGCGAGGTATCAACAAATTAGCGAGGTTGCCAGTGGATTAGAACTTCATACATGTTCGGGTTAATGGATGATGCATTGACCATTACAAGTCTACAATGAATTTTGACTTTAAGATAAGATAAGTTTAATTATATGTTACATGTTTACAATTTAATTTAAATGGGTTAAAAGAATGATCTTATTTTGATTGCTTTAAGCAAAATTGAATTAAAAAAAATATTAGAACTAAATTAATTAAGTTTACTAA
Organism: Tipula confusa; assembly: GCA_963556175.1. Taxonomy (NCBI): domain Eukaryota; kingdom Metazoa; phylum Arthropoda; class Insecta; order Diptera; family Tipulidae; genus Tipula; species Tipula confusa. The sequence goes on from OY744475.1 coordinate 126,493,273, forward strand.
TTAAGTTTGTATTATGTACAGTTGAATTTATAAAATCATATATTATTTATATTAAGTATGTATATTCTGTAAACGCAATACTTTGGAAGAGATTAACTCTTCCAAGGCGGGGTGTATGTTACGGTTTCGTCATACACGGTTTGTAGGGAAACATGTTAAAAAAAAGGAATTATAAAGCTATCTCTGTCTGTTGTCTAACAACAACGACGAATAAATATAAAACATTTGGTTGAATTAGTCATATTAGTTAATTGATACTATACAGTCCATTTATTTTTTTTCGAATAAAATATTATACACAAAATAGAAACGATTTTTTTGTTAATTAAGTTAAACCAAATATAATATAGCTATACAGCAAAATACATTTTGGTGTAAACAGCACTAATTTGGTTCTAAATGCTGCATTGATAAGTAAGCTAACTAGAGCCTTTCTTGGTAGTTCTTTTAAAATTTCTGTAGAAATAAGATGCATAACCAGGAGCTTTTTTGAATTCATATTGAATTTTATCACATGCATGACTTCTTTTGGTGAAGTCAATAGAATTTCTTCACTTTCTTTTTCAGATTCCACAGTTATTATTTGAGATTCTAAAGTTTGATCATCATGTGTTGGAATATTTTTTAGAGGTGATCCGCAAAACATTGAACTTTATCTTCGTTATTTCGAGCCCATTTCCCCCTTCTATTCTTATTGGAGGGTTCTGCATTGTTGGTCTTTTAATGTTTTTGGTTGTTTTGAAAAGTGATTAATCAGTCCTGCTTTCATTAGTTAGTTTTTTTAGACAGTTACTGATTGACTCATCTTTTTCTTTTTGGATTTCCCTTCTAACCTGTTGAGTTAAATTGTTTAACTTAGTTTTATGTTGAGGAGCTCTTGTTTGCTGCCATATTCTTCTCCCTCTTCTTTTTTCTGCCAAGAGTTCTCTAATTTTTTTAGGGTAGTTGTATCTTTTTATTTTAAATTTAGTTTTTGGGGTACTTTCCCAGGCTCATTGTTGTATATGATTTGCAAATGTTTGAACTTCGTTTTCTATTTGCTCCTCGCTTTTTAATGAAACCTTTAGGTTAATTTTTTCTTCTAAGGACTGCCTAAAGTATTCCCAACAAGTGTGTTTATTTATTAGGCTTGGATTTCTTTCTTTTTAAATAATTTTTTCGCTTAATGTCAAAATTATAGGAGAATGGTCCGAGTTTGGGTCTCGACTTTCGTCTACTTGTATATAGTTCATTGATATATTTTTGATTACAAAAAAATCAATTAAGTCTGGTATTTTGTTTTGATCTGTAGGCCAGTAGGTTGGTTTTCCAGTTGACAAGGTTTCACTACCATATTTTCTGACAGCTTTAAGCAGTTCTTTACCTTTAGTCGTTGTTAGCCTAGAACCCCAATGGAAATTTTTTGCATTGAAATCTTCTCCAATTATGTATCTTTTTCCTAGTTTACTGAAGAATTCGAGATAATCTTTTTCTTTATGCGCGTGTTTCGGAGGGCAGTAAACACTAACATAATTATTTTTCGTTTTGCGGTTAACAGCAGTAGCTTGTATTTAAACGTATTAAGTTTACTAATCAATTTCGTATCAATTTCAGAGTTTGATTAATATCCTCACTATAGGTAGTTTCTCTTTGATTTCTTTAACTCCTTAATACTTGAGCGTAAGTCAAATTGCTCATTTCCTCCCTAGGAATTTCTGATACTTTTCATCGTATTACTTCGGTAACATACATATAACAATTGGTTTTTAATATATTATGCATTTAAAATGTACATATAATATTAAAAAAATTATACAAATATATAATACAATTAAAATATACATTGTTTGACGTTTTCATCAGTGCAGTATTTGCTTATACAGTAGCAGCTTATTGTATGATGATAGAGAAGAGTGCCTGCCCATCAGCCATCAGCGATAATTTTCGCTGTTGTTGAAAAACGTTAAAGGAGACTTCAGTGTTGCCTTCGTTCGTCCAGTAATATTTTTTAAACCAATCACCAGGTCAAAGTTGACCATTTACTAAGATCGTTTACCAGATATTTAAAACCTTATTTGTACAATAGGTGCTCGTTGTAGGTTATCAGCTCACGAACGATTTTACAGACAATTTATCATGGCGTTGTGGTCAGCGGCGGGGATTGAACTAAGTGGGCCTTACTACTAAGTGGGTGTCATAAAGCCAACACTTTAGCCATCACTATACGACCAAAACTATTTAGTTAGTGACCAAATAGTTTTAACCAATTATATTCGTTGAATATTCCAGTTTCTAGAGTCGATTCGAATCCAGCAGTATCTCCTAATAATAACCTCGAATATTATAGTGATAGTCCTTCTCCACAAATATTGTTTGAAAAAATAATGGACCACTCACAATCACAAAAGTTTATAAAACTTCAAGTCCCATAATAGAGGATAAATCCAAATCTTTGAAAGGATATTTTTTTCAGCAATCCCAACATATTTTTAATTTATTTATGAAGTTGCATTATAAATATATAAATATTAATATTATTTTGAAATAAAAATAGTACATATAAATATTGGAATTAAATGAAATGTAGATTTTTTTATGTAGAATACATTCTCCTAGAAACGAAATCAGAATATACAGAACAATAAAATGGAAAGATTAAGTTACTTTAGGAATATGAACTTAAAACTATTGTAATAATAATAAAAATTAACCATAGTTTTAAAAAATTTCCGGACGGTTCCCGCCTTAAGTCCACAATTAGGTCTGACCCACTATATCTAAAAGAAGATTAATTTAAAAAAACAAACATATACTTGAAACTTACATCGCTCTACTTTTGTCTACTGACGATATCCACCATCTTTTTTTTCTTATTCTCATTATATCTGCATAAGTAAGAACTTGTATTGCAGAGCTCATAATAATGTCATCATCACTATCACTTAATATATAATAATTCAAATTGTCAAAATACATTTTAAAGATACTTTTAGATTAATTTTCTGCACTCAACTTTAACACTTATTTAACTTTAACACTGTTGGCAGTATTGAATTCAGTTTACAAAATGTCAAAACCAAAACTAAAAAATTAAAGCTTATATATATATTTATTGTAGCAACTGCATCTTTCGAAAGGTAACTATTAACTACCAACATTGGCCCAATAGTGGTATATATTCGCTTAATATTATAAAACAAATATTGAGCACATCGTGTCTATATTGGTGTTTATATTACACCAATATTTGTCCATAATTTATAAAATCACGTTGGACCAACGTTGGTCGACATTTTCCATTCGTCTGGCCGCAGCTTAGTGCAATAAAAAAACGACAACAGTGCGATTAACTTTTTAATAATTTTCATATCGCTTTTAGATATTATGGGGTAAACATCTGTAGAGATAAAAAACTAAAACTAAAACTTGCATTTTAGTTATTAAAAATGCAGTCAGTTTTCTTTTATATCTAAACATAATTTATTTTAAAATTACAAAAATAAACCAATTTTGGTCTGTCATATAGTACACTTCCACAAAATATTAGGGACATATAAATCGTTTATTTTCAATTTTTAATTTTTTTCTTAGACATTGGACAAGTCGGATGAATTTAAAATGAAAACTGCCCACGACAATAATGGTCTTCAGCCCGGCATTCTTTTTGTATGGTAATTTTATAACTTGGACTATAATTCAAATTTACATCTACAACGTTCGATATAGATTTCGTAAATTAACATCATTAATTAACACAATTTGGCATAATTTAAACTAAAATTAGCTAGTTATCGTATAATTAAATTCAGTTTGCACATTATAGTTAACCTAATTTTATAGATTTCTATAACCTTTTACTGAACCATTCTTTTTTAAAACATGTATTTATCATTTTTTATGCTGTACTGAATTTTATTTTATTTTAGAAATTAAAAATGAAATTTGGCTTGGGTTTTTTTTGTATAGAAAAAAAATGTTAAAATTAATTAAAATTTATAAAAAATATTAAATGTAACAAACCATAAAACCATAAACTTTTTATTCTGTTGTGTGTAAAAAAAAAAAAAACATAAATAATGAAGTGTCTTGTGCAAAATTGCAGTAATACTCCACTTAAAAAAATTAAAGGAATTTCATTTCATAAGTTTGTTACTTGATAAGTTTGATCGATGATCGTTGAAGAGATCTGTTGCGTTTTGTTAAAGGTGATTTAGTGCAAGGTGAGTAAATTGATAACATTGAATGTGTTGTATGAGTGTGTGTGTGTGTGTTGCGTAAGGGGTCTTGTCTTTGGGACTACATTTGATTGGCCGATGGTATTGTTGTTTTATTATTTTGTCACCGGTCGTATGAAGATGGTTGAGATATAGGTTTGGACACGCCGTGGTCTTGGGTTCGCTCCCCACCGCTGACAGGGACGCCGTGACCGGATGTGTGTTATATCGTTCGTTGGGCTGGCCTTCCGGCAGCGATCGCTGGTTGTGAGGAAGTGGTCTGAGAGGTTTTGTGGGTAAGCTCGGTGAACGGTCGGCATTGGCCGGTAAGGCTGTTGATTTTTCAATGTTTTAACTGGGTCATCATCTGGAAGTGGTCGTGTCTTTTGGAGGCTGATAGTTTTCTAGGTTATGTATTCCGGTTTCAGTTGGTAGTGTGGGTTCGTGCTTTGGGCAAAAGTAAAACGGTACTGGGTGTGTATTTTAAGTTGGAGGCATGATTTAATCGCTGCCCTCAGGTTCGATTCGGTTGTTGGTTGGTCTGCAATGGCTCCGTAACGTTTTGGCATATAAAGGGAACTTGATGCCTGGTTTTGTTGTGGGAATGTTGTTTTTCCTGTCGATTGATGCTTCTAGGTTTTTGAAGTGGTTATATTTTTATGTTTTAATGTTTTAATATTTTAATGTTTCAATGTTTTATAATTTAATATTTTATTGTTTTAATACTTTAATATTTTAATGTTTTAATATTTTAATATATTAATATTTTAATATTTTAATATTTTAAAATTAATTATGAATTACAGGTGGAAACTAATTCAATTTATTACAGACTATGGCTTCCAGGAATTAAATTGTATAATGATGTTACAATACTAAAAATTAATTAACTATAATTTCAGGGCAAAATTAATTCAATTTAATACAGCCTACGACTAAGAGTAGCTAGTTCGTTAATAGTTTTGTTTTAGGAAACCTATGCAGATTACAGACGAATGATGGTACAAATGCAAAGCAGTTCAGTAAAATTGTGATGTCTTATACTAGCAGTAGTTTGAATATTGGCTACCGGGAAACCGGCCAAATTCTGTCATTACTGACTTACCTTTCCTTTGCCTATCTCCACAAAAATTTACTAACAATTGGTCGTCAAGGTGTCTGGAACCGGGTCGATCTCAATAATTTAACTAGAATCCTACCTTATCCTTCCAAGTATATGTAACGGTGGGCTCGGCCAATTATATATACTAGATGTATATACTAGATGTACGGTGGGCTCGGCCAATTCCAAGAGATCCTGGTTAGTCCTTGGCCGTACATTCTAAATCAATCAATCAATTTTAGAAATTAAAAATAAAATGTTCAAATTTTGTGTTAATTTTTAATTCAAGAAAGGTACCCAAAATAATGTCTGTGAAGCTAGCACGAAAAGTTAGCACGAAAAAAACTATGGTAACACTAATGGTGTGGATCTTGAATAACCCATTTTTAGTACAAACTAGCACGAAAAATACTTCAAATAACATATGAAAATAAAAAGTTAGCACGAAAAAAAAGATAATTACATTTAAATGGAATTGGTTTGATAAGAAATAAATGAAATTAGTATGATAAGAAAGTAGAATTATAGCGAACTTATCAAAAAATATCAAAATATTTGTATGGGTCAGAGAGGAGTACTAACACTTCGTGCTAGACCCTTCCAATCATTTGTCGGATATGAAATCATTTTTAAATAAGAGTAGAATCTACAGCGAACTTATTACAAAAATATCAAAATATTTGTATGGGTCAGAGAGGAGTACTAACACTTCGTGCTAGACCCTTCCAATCATTTGTCGGATATGAAATCATTTTTAAATAAGAGTAGAATCTACAGCGAACTTATTACAAAAATATCAAAATATTTGTATGGGTCAGAGAGGAGTACTAACACTTCGTGCTAGACCCTTCCAATCATTTGTCGGATATGAAATCAGTTTTATATGAGAGTTGAATCTACAGCAAACTTATCACAAAAATATCAAAATATTTGTATGGGTCAGAGAGGAGTACTAACACTTCGTGCTAGACCCTTCCAATCATTTGTCGGATATGAAATCATTTTTAAATAAGAGTAGAATCTACAGCGAACTTGCTACAAAAATATCAAAATATTTGTATGGGTCAGAGAGGAGTACTAACACTTCGTGCTAGACCCTTCCAATCATTTGTCGGATTTGAAATCATTTTTAAATAAGAGTAGAATCTACAGCGAACTTATTACAAAAATATCAAAATATTTGTATGGGTCAGAGAGGAGTACTAACACTTCGTGCTAGACCCTTCCAATCATTTGTCGGATATGAAATCAGTTTTATATGAGAGTAGAATCTACAGTGAACTTATCACAAAAATATCAAAATATTTGTATGGGTCAGAGAGGAGTACTAACACTTCGTGCTAGACCCTTCCAATCATTTGTCGGATATGAAATCATTTTTAAATAAGAGTAGAATCTACAGCGAACTTGCTACAAAAATATCAAAATATTTGTATGGGTCAGAGAGGAGTACTAACACTTCGTGCTAGACCCTTCCAATCATTTGTCGGATATGAAATCAGTTTTATATGAGAGTAGAATCTACAGTGAACTTATCACAAAAATATCAAAATATTTGTATGGGTCAGAGAGGAGTACTAACACTTCGTGCTAGACCCTTCCAATCATTTGTCGGATATGAAATCATTTTTAAATAAGAGTAGAATCTACAGCGAACTTGCTACAAAAATATCAAAATATTTGTATGGGTCAGAGAGGAGTACTAACACTTCGTGCTAGACCCTTCCAATCATTTGTCGGATTTGAAATCATTTTTAAATAAGAGTAGAATCTACAGCGAACTTATTACAAAAATATCAAAATATTTGTATGGGTCAGAGAGGAGTACTAACACTTCGTGCTAGACCCTTCCAATCATTTGTCGGATATGAAATCAGTTTTATATGAGAGTAGAATCTACAGTGAACTTATCACAAAAATATCAAAATATTTGTATGGGTCAGAGAGGAGTACTAACACTTCGTGCTAGACCCTTCCAATCATTTGTCGGATATGAAATCATTTTTAAATAAGAGTAGAATCTACAGCGAACTTGCTACAAAAATATCAAAATATTTGTATGGGTCAGAGAGGAGTACTAACACTTCGTGCTAGACCCTTCCAATCATTTGTCGGATTTGAAATCATTTTTAAATAAGAGTAGAATCTACAGCGAACTTATTACAAAAATATCAAAATATTTGTATGGGTCAGAGAGGAGTACTAACACTTCGTGCTAGACCCTTCCAATCATTTGTCGGATATGAAATCATTTTTAAATAAGAGTAGAATCTACAGCGAACTTATTACAAAAATATCAAAATATTTGTATGGGTCAGAGAGGAGTACTAACACTTCGTGCTAGACCCTTCCAATCATTTGTCGGATATGAAATCAGTTTTATATGAGAGTAGAATCTACAGTGAACTTATCACAAAAATATCAAAATATTTGTATGGGTCAGAGAGGAGTACTAACACTTCGTGCTAGACCCTTCCAATCATTTGTCGGATATGAAATCATTTTTAAATAAGAGTAGAATCTACAGCGAACTTATTACAAAAATATCAAAATATTTGTATGGGTCAGAGAGGAGTACTAACACTTCGTGCTAGACCCTTCCAATCATTTGTCGGATATGAAATCATTTTTAAATAAGAGTAGAATCTACAGCGAACTTGCTACAAAAATATCAAAATATTTGTATGGGTCAGAGAGGAGTACTAACACTTCGTGCTAGACCCTTCCAATCATTTGTCGGATATGAAATCAGTTTTATATGAGAGTAGAATCTACAGTGAACTTATCACAAAAATATCAAAATATTTGTATGGGTCAGAGAGGAGTACTAACACTTCGTGCTAGACCCTTCCAATCATTTGTCGGATATGAAATCATTTTTAAATAAGAGTAGAATCTACAGCGAACTTATTACAAAAATATCAAAGTATTTGTATGGGTCAGAGAGGAGTACTAACACTTCGTGCTAGACCCTTCCAATCATTTGTCGGATATGAAATCATTTTTAAATAAGAGTAGAATCTACAGCGAACTTGCTACAAAAATATCAAAATATTTGTATGGGTCAGAGAGGAGTACTAACACTTCGTGCTAGACCCTTCCAATCATTTGTCGGATATGAAATCAGTTTTATATGAGAGTAGAATCTACAGTGAACTTATCACAAAAATATCAAAATATTTGTATGGGTCAGAGAGGAGTACTAACACTTCGTGCTAGACCCTTCCAATCATTTGTCGGATATGAAATCATTTTTAAATAAGAGTAGAATCTACAGCGAACTTGCTACAAAAATATCAAAATATTTGTATGGGTCAGAGAGGAGTACTAACACTTCGTGCTAGACCCTTCCAATCATTTGTCGGATTTGAAATCATTTTTAAATAAGAGTAGAATCTACAGCGAACTTATTACAAAAATATCAAAATATTTGTATGGGTCAGAGAGGAGTACTAACACTTCGTGCTAGACCCTTCCAATCATTTGTCGGATATGAAATCATTTTTAAATAAGAGTAGAATCTACAGCGAACTTATTACAAAAATATCAAAATATTTGTATGGGTCAGAGAGGAGTACTAACACTTCGTGCTAGACCCTTCCAATCATTTGTCGGATATGAAATCAGTTTTATATGAGAGTACAATCTACAGTGAACCTATCACAAAAATATCAAAATATTTGTATGGGTCAGAGCGGAGTACTAACACTTCGTGCTAGACCCTTCCAATCATTTAAACCTAAATTATCTATCATTTAAACTTTAATTATCTCTTAAAATAACGCCAAGAATAAAATAAATCAAATTATTTTCTTTATTGCACTTAATGAAAACACCATCTGTTTCTAAAGATTTAATTTGAATTACTACTATTGTTAATAATTTTTGCTATAGGTAAATAATGTATACATTTCAAATCGTGAAGCCATGGCCTTTTGCATCCCGCCCTACTACTATTCGAAACCGGTTTAACCACTGTGATATCTGGTCGGTAATTTTCTAGTTTAAAACAGAATATCTATTGATAAACGAAAACTAGTAATCGTACATAAATTATTGTTAAATTTATATTTACTGCTTCAACAAAAGAACACAAAAAAATTTTTTTTTGTGTTTAGTATAAAAAGAAATTTTTTCTTGAACTCATCTCATTACGTTTTCATATTTCGTTGTGTATACTTCGTCGTATTTTTCAGTGTTTTTGTGATTTATTTTCAGCGTTTAAAAACAGTTTTTTTTAAAACTTATTGACTTTTGCTTGCTTACGGATATTCTTTACTACTGATTCAATATTGTTTGTATTTTCATAAATTTTCGACACGGCTCTCTACTGGACATTCTAATTTTCTAGCGTATATTTTTAATAAAAAAATGCCGTTCAAAAAATTTAATTTTGAACAAAGTGCGTTGGACGCAATAGTTCGATTTGTCGCCGAAAATATTTCGTATATCGATGAGTTAAAAGTTGGAGGGGGAGTTGGAAATTGTAATTCATTACTATACAAAATATGCTCTATCCTTCATGTTAAATGCAATGAACGTAATAGACTCAAAATCGTTAATATTTTAAAGAAAAAAGAGATACAAAGTCGTATTAAGGCAGCTCTGTTAAATAAAAATGCATCGTTGGTCAACAGCTGTTTAAGTTCATCAAGCAATCCCTATATCCATGAAATTCTGCATGTTGCTGATAAGGATATTGTGTTTGGTTCAGATTCGTATGGTCCGAAAAATGCTACATTATATAAAGTGAATATTGATGAATTGAAGAATGTTGTTCATAATACTAATAACAAGATTAATAATAATAATGACAATTACAATAAAGAAAGTGAGAGCGATAGTGATATTTTTGAATTTACAAAAAAATCTAAATTCAATAGACCAAAACTACTTCAGTCGCCATTGAAAATGGATGCCCGACACGTACAGGAACATTTCAGCTCCAGAAGTAATTCGTTTAAAATACCAGCTGACGAGTGGCATGATATTTATCACCAGACTAAAAAAAAATGGATACATTTAAGTATCCTACAGTAATATCAAAATACGCCACAATATTAACTGGTTGCCAAATAAATATTAAAGCCGTTGATTACTGTAAAAACCATTTAAGTATTCGGGCATATTGTGGGCATCAATCGATAGACGGCATTCAAAAATGTCTTACTTATAAATTTGTATGTAAAAATCTTTCTATAGGTGATTTTGAAGTATATAAAAGTACAGGCGAAATAATTCATCCCTATAAAAAAACTCGTCATGTTTCTAAATATGCTCGACAAATTTATAAAAACATTTTAAAAAATAAAACTGTTGAATCTGCTGCCGAATTATTTATTCAAGAAGAAGATACAGCTTTTGTTACTCAGCATAACACACAAATAATTACAAAATCACAGGACGTACTCCGCAAAATTCGTTCAGAGATTATATCGACAAATGATAACGCTCAAGACGACATTACAGATTTAAAAGTTGAAATAGAGTTGCAGATGAATACCAAAGAACAATATATACGTAAACTAGGTGTTATACCATTTTCCGTTATGACGTATAGTATGTTACAAAATAATGTACTTAAAATAATGCACGACAAATTAGTTGATACTGAATTTGTAGCATACCTAGATGGCACTGGAGGTGTTGTAAGAGAGCCGTATACAAATTGTGCTGTGGTGTATTATTATGCTCTGATTATCCCAACGTACGCCTATTTAAGTGACCCTTCTATACCTTTTCCTGTATCTGACCTAATTTCATCTAGCCACAATGTTGACACCATAGGAGGCTGGCTTAGATCGTATCGGTTATTTGTTGAAAATTCTTTAAAAAAGTGGCCAATTTTTAATGCTGTAGTGATTGATTTTAGCTTTGCGGAGTTGAATTCAATTTTAGATGCCTTCAATCAACAAAACATTGTAGAATACCTCAACATGACGTATGAATTTCTAAATGGAAAGGATAAAGGGTTATTCAAAACTAAAATTAAGGTTTATTTATGCTGTGCTCATCTAATGAAAAATATTACTAGTGATATTGATCATTATTTCGCCAAAACATCCGAAAAAAATAAATATTTAAAGGAAATCGCTTCCAGTTTTTTTATTTGTGGGGATTTTGGGCAAATTAAGAAAATCTGGAATAACATGAGCATTTTATTGAAAAATAAGTATTTAAATGCAATAACGACGAATGCTTTTCAAAACGTTTGCGATTTAATTTTGGCGTCACCCTCTAATTTCGAGACATGCGAGGAATATAAAACATTTGAAATAAAGGATTATAATTTAAATTCAACTATTTATACTCAAAGTCTTTTTTTCCAAGAATTTCGCGAAATTGCCGAAAATTGTGAAGTTGGTCAGAACACTGAAGGCGGTTTAAATTACTTCTATAATCCTGAGTTTTTAAATTTATTTTTAAAGAAGTATATAACTTATATTTCTCTATGGAGTGGTTTATTACACCCAGGCAAACGTTATAGCAATTCTCACGTTGAAAATTATTTTGCAATAATTAAACGTCGGTGTAGAGATTGTCCCCTTATAAAAAGAATTCCTACTAAGGCACTAAGATTTATAAAAGAAATCAATAAAAGGAATTCATTAATTTTTAAACAATTAGTGGCCGAAATTCCTAAATTTTCCCTCAAACGGCACTATCAAAAGATGATCACTGAAGCGTTACCACCAAAACCTAATGATTTGTCTTTGATCGAATCAAAAGAAGCTGAGGAGACCTGGAAAAAGAAACATTCTCTGAATCTAAAAAAGAGTCAATCGAATTTCAACTATCGAAAAATAAAAAAAATTTCCCAATTCGATAATAAAGAAATTGAGAGCAAATTAGTTTCAATTTTAGGAATTGGTTTAAAACCTATATGTGAAACACCTGTAAAAAACACAGTAGCGGAAACATCCAAAACTGATAATTGGATCTTGCTGGAAAACGGCAGCTTAACTGATAGTTTTTATAAAAATACCTGCGCTTTTGATTCATTTATTCAATGTGCTATCAACTCCTATAATGTTAACGATTTGAGCCAATCTAATTTAAAAGATATTTTAAATGCTCTAATTGGACAAGACAAATCCTTAGCGTATAAAACTAGAAATGAAATTTTAATTGATATTTACAAACTTCAAAACTTCTGTGATTGTAATATTTCAAAAATTTCGGACTATTTTACGAAGAAACATCCTAGCGCGACCATTACATTTAAATGTTCAAAATGTCTACAATGTACAGTTGAAGAGAGGCAGTATGTAAATGTAGATGTTTCTAAGCTTGAAAAATGGGGGTTTCAAAATATACAACAATGTTTTTCGGATATCCATAAAAAACTATGCAAAAGCTGTGAAATTTACTTGAATATTACAGCAATAAATTTAATGAAGGTTGCAGTACTTCAAACGGAGTACATAAATAAACAAAACCCGATTACACTAAGTACTATTCAAGATCATATAATTTGTGAAAATACATGCTATGAAATTAATTCAATAGTGAGCTACGTGCCATCAACGAGTCAACCCCATTACATAAGCTACTGCAGAAAAAAAGGACAATGGGCAAAATACGACGATTTAAAATCATTTGTACAAATAGTTAAACCAACTATAGAAAGGACTATACCTCACTTAATAATATACCTTGAAAAACTAATAAATAAAACCTGAAATGCTTTGGTTATACATCATACAACTAATATGTATACATAATTCAAATTGTACCATGCATAAGGAATGTAAACTTATCACAGCAAGAAATAATTAAATATGTGCATAGTACAGAAGTAGTGCAACAAAATGAACAAATCCTAGAAAAACTGTACCTAGATTTGCAGAGGTCCACATGCTCGCTTAAATAAAATCGATGTAGATTGCACTCTCATATAAATTTGATTTCATATCCGACAAATGATTGGAAGGGTCTAGCACGAAGTGTTAGTACTCCTCTCTGACCCATACAAATATTTTGATATTTCTGTGATAAGTTCACTGAAGATTCTACTGTCATATAAATTTGATTTCATATCCGACAAATGATTGGAAGGGTCTAGCACGAAGTGTTAGTACTCCTCTCTGACCCATACAAATATTTTGATATTTTTGTGATAAGTTCACTGAAGATTCTACTGTCATATAAATTTGATTTCATATCCGACAAATGATTGGAAGGGTCTAGCACGAAGCGTTAGTATTCCTCTCTGACCCATACAAATATTTTGATATTTTTGTGATAAGTTTGCTGTAGATTCTACTCTCATATAAAACTGATTTCATATCCGACAAATGATTGGAAGGGTCTAGCACGAAGTGTTAGTACTTCTCTCTGACCCATACAAATATTTTGATATTTTTGTGATAAGTTTGCTGTAGATTCTACTCTCATATAAAACTGATTTCATATCCGACAAATGATTGGAAGGGTCTAGCACGAAGTGTTAGTACTCCTCTCTGACCCATACAAATATTTTGATATTTTTGTAATAAGTTCGCTGTAGATTCTACTCTTATTTAAAAATGATTTCATATCCGACAAATGATTGGAAGGGTCTAGCACGAAGTGTTAGTACTTCTCTCTGACCCATACAAATATTTTGATATTTTTGTGATAAGTTTGCTGTAGATTCTACTCTCATATAAAACTGATTTCATATCCGACAAATGATTGGAAGGGTCTAGCACGAAGTATTAGTATTCCGCTCTGACCCATACAAATATTTTGATATTTTTGTGATAAGTTTGCTGTAGATTCAACTCTCATATAAAACTGATTTCATATCCGACAAATGATTGGAAGGGTCTAGCACGAAGTGTTAGTACTCCTCTCTGACCCATACAAATATTTTGATATTTTTGTGATAAGTTTGCTGTAGATTCTACTCTCATATAAAACTGATTTCATATCCGACAAATGATTGGAAGGGTCTAGCACGAAGTGTTAGTACTCCTCTCTGACCCATACAAATATTTTGATATTTCTGTGATAAGTTCACTGAAGATTCTACTGTCATATAAATTTGATTTCATATCCGACAAATGATTGGAAGGGTCTAGCACGAAGTGTTAGTACTCCTCTCTGACCCATACAAATATTTTGATATTTTTGTGATAAGTTCACTGAAGATTCTACTGTCATATAAATTTGATTTCATATCCGACAAATGATTGGAAGGGTCTAGCACGAAGTGTTAGTACTCCTCTCTAACCCATACAAATATTTTGATATTTTTGTGATAAGTTCACTGTAGATTGTACTCTCATATAAAACTGATTTCATATCCGACAAATGATTGGAAGGGTCTAGCACGAAGTGTTAGTACTCCTCTCTGACCCATACAAATATTTTGATATTTTTGTGATAAGTTTGCTGTAGATTCTACTCTCATATAAAACTGATTTCATATCCGACAAATGATTGGAAGGGTCTAGCACGAAGTGTTAGTACTCCTCTCTGACCCATACAAATATTTTGATATTTTTGTGATAAGTTCACTGTAGATTCTACTCTCATATAAAACTGATTTCATATCCGACAAATGATTGGAAGGGTCTAGCACGAAGCGTTAGTATTCCTCTCTGACCCATACAAATATTTTGATATTTTTGTGATAAGTTTGCTGTAGATTCTACTCTCATATAAAACTGATTTCATATCCGACAAATGATTGGAAGGGTCTAGCACGAAGTGTTAGTACTCCTCTCTGACCCATACAAATATTTTGATATTTTTGTGATAAGTTTGCTGTAGATTCTACTCTCATATAAAACTGATTTCATATCCGACAAATGATTGGAAGGGTCTAGCACGAAGTGTTAGTACTCCTCTCTGACCCATACAAATATTTTGATATTTCTGTGATAAGTTCACTGAAGATTCTACTGTCATATAAATATTTCATATCCGACAAATGATTGGAAGGGTCTAGCACGAAGCGTTAGTACTCCTCTCTGACCCATACAAATATTTTGATATTTTTGTGATAAGTTTGCTGTAGATTCTACTCTCATATAAAACTGATTTCATATCCGACAAATGATTGGAAGGGTCTAGCACGAAGTGTTAGTACTCCTCTCTGACCCATACAAATATTTTGATATTTTTGTGATAAGTTCACTGTAGATTCTACTCTCATATAAAACTGATTTCATATCCGACAAATGATTGGAAGGGTCTAGCACGAAGTATTAGTATTCCGCTCTGACCCATACAAATATTTTGATATTTTTGTGATAAGTTTGCTGTAGATTCAACTCTCATATAAAACTGATTTCATATCCGACAAATGATTGGAAGGGTCTAGCACGAAGTGTTAGTACTCCTCTCTGACCCATACAAATATTTTGATATTTTTGTGATAAGTTTGCTGTAGATTCTACTCTCATATAAAACTGATTTCATATCCGACAAATGATTGGAAGGGTCTAGCACGAAGTGTTAGTACTCCTCTCTGACCCATACAAATATTTTGATATTTTTGTGATAAGTTCACTGAAGATTCTACTGTCATATAAATTTGATTTCATATCCGACAAATGATTGGAAGGGTCTAGCACGAAGCGTTAGTATTCCTCTCTGACCCATACAAATATTTTGATATTTTTGTGATAAGTTTGCTGTAGATTCTACTCTCATATAAAACTGATTTCATATCCGACAAATGATTGGAAGGGTCTAGCACGAAGTGTTAGTACTCCTCTCTGACCCATACAAATATTTTGATATTTTTGTGATAAGTTTGCTGTAGATTCTACTCTCATATAAAACTGATTTCATATCCGACAAATGATTGGAAGGGTCTAGCACGAAGTGTTAGTACTCCTCTCTAACCCATACAAATATTTTGATATTTTTGTGATAAGTTCACTGTAGATTGTACTCTCATATAAAACTGATTTCATATCCGACAAATGATTGGAAGGGTCTAGCACGAAGTGTTAGTACTCCTCTCTGACCCATACAAATATTTTGATATTTTTGTGATAAGTTTGCTGTAGATTCTACTCTCATATAAAACTGATTTCATATCCGACAAATGATTGGAAGGGTCTAGCACGAAGTGTTAGTACTCCTCTCTGACCCATACAAATATTTTGATATTTTTGTGATAAGTTCACTGTAGATTCTACTCTCATATAAAACTGATTTCATATCCGACAAATGATTGGAAGGGTATAGCACAAAGTGTTAGTACTCCTCTCTGACCCATACAAATATTTTGATATTTTTGTGATAAAATCACTGTAGATTCTACTCTCATATAAAATTGATTTCATATCCGACAAATGATTGGAAGGGTCTAGCACGAAGTGTTAGTACTCCTCTCTGACCCATACAAATATTTTGATATTTTTGTGCTGAGTTCGATGTAGATTCTACTCTCATATAAAACTGATTTCATGCCCGACAAATATTTGGAAGGGTCCAGCGCGAATCGTTAGTCATTAGGTTTTTACGAAAATTTTGTTGATGCTTATCAATTTTGTTAATTTCGATATAAGTATTTATATAATATTTTTTATAAATTACAATTAAAACGTATTTTAGTTCTCGTTAGTGAATCGTTTGTAAAAATTATGCAAATCGCATATTGCTGTTCTGTTTTTTTATTAGTTTTAATTTCCGTTTATTAGCTTTATGATTTTTTTTTCGTGCTATCTCTATCTAATACTCCAACCAACATTTTTTAGTACACAGAATTAAATGCATATTTAATTATTATGATTAAACAAATTATTTAAACTTTTAATTGAATTAGTAAAGTTTAATAATAAACATCAAAAAGCTTTACATTTTTTTAATTATTTGCCAACAATTTGATTTGATTAAATTGTTTATGCCATAAACTATAAATATTGGTTTAAATCTTTGATAAAAGTATTACCTTATGTACAATTTTAAAATAATCGTGCTAACTTTTCGTGCTAGCTTCACATCGGTCCCAAAATAGGTCTACCAAAAACGTTCATTCCACGTTAACTGCTGTTTACGCTCAAAGTACTTAAAGCCGGAGTTTTTGATTTAAAAAATTGTCAAATATTAATATTTTAGATAATTTTTATAATGTCTCACTAAGCGCTGAATTCATTCAAGTATATCGGCCACTATCGGAAAATAAAAATTATTTGCCACTATCGGCAAATATGAGGTCCAAAATATTTCAGGCAAATATGAGGAAATATGGTCACGAATATCGCAGTTGCTATTAAAACTTCGCGAAGAATCCAGTAGGTCTACTGCGTATTCCGATCTGAAAGTTTAATATCGTACTGCGTAAACCGATTTTCAGTTAATAATTTCTGACAGTCGGAAAATAGTTTTGACGATCAAAATCATTTCTAAATTTCGTATTTTTTCGTACTGAGTATTCTGATTTTCATTATCAAAATAGTTGAAAAACAGGAAATTTTATCTGAAAGCAAATTAGCTATCAAAAATATTTTCGATAGTCATAAATAACCAATAATAAATTAATGCAAGTCAATTTTTTAATATTTATTTTTAAAAATTTTCAAAATTCGTGCTACAGTTATTGAAACACCATATTATTTATATTTTTAGGAGCAAAATTAATACGAAATAGTAACAATTTGCAGTTTTGTAATAATTTGCACTTCCATCTGGCGCTATGGTGTTAATAGGTACGGCTTAAGTTGGTATACTGAATTCTCTGTTAAATGCAAATAAAATAAAAATTATTCACTGAACATAAATTAATTGTATTACTTAACAGCCAGTTTTGTTCACCTTTTGAGTGACAATCTTGGAGATATATATCATTTGTTGAGTGAAGGACCAGACAAAAGAATCGTGAGACGATCCACCAAAATGACCTTCTAGCGTTTGTAATATCTTTAGGTTTTCGATTAAAACCGATTTTCATGTAAGTTTGACCGAATCAATTGTATATGGGTTCCATCTATGTCACCTATAACATTGGGAATTCTACTTTTTTTCATAGAAATGCCTTTTATAGAAACTGATATTCACTTTGAGCATAGAAACGAAGCCCTGCGGCCAGCTTTAACATGCGGTGAATGGAAGTTGAACTATTGATAGAATCCAATTTGTCTTGGAACGGTATATTGATTAATAAATGAAATAAACATTACTGTTAATCTAGAAAAATTCATACACGTAAAAGGGAATTTCCAAAATATTTAATATATCTCTTAATACCATTCCTTGAATGGCCGTCGATACACACTCACTTTTACCTTCATAATCACTACTGTTTTGTATTTATGCGCAAAAACCTAAGGAACAAAAATAAAATTTGACATTACAAATCAGAAAAATATATAGCAACATTTTGTTCCGATCTGAAAATATTACACAGTACCAATTCATTTTCAAGTGTGATTTTCGTTTCATATCGGTTTTTCTTGCAGAGTGGAATAGGCAGTAGACCTACAGTACAATTATGAAAAATCGGAAACATTTGCTAACGCTGGAATTCGTTGCATTTCTTGGGCAAACTAGAGTTATCGATGAAGGTTTTTGCACCGCGGTAAATTATAATAATAATAATAATTAATGAAGCCGAAAATTTAAAAAGATCGAATCCAATTTACAATTTGGTTTCAAATATTTTTGCATTTTTAATTTACACTGAAATATGATTTATACAAAAAATAGGATTTATTGTTATTGTAATTATTACCGACCATAATAAAGTTAGCTAAAATATGTTTCAAAGATTGGCGCCATCCAGATTTTTCGAATTTGAAAATATTTTTTCAATATGATACCGTTCATCTATTTAAAAACATTAAAAATAATTAGATAAATTTAAGAAACATTAACAAAACATTTTAGTTTACTGATTTTAAAGATTATTCAATTTAACAACCATCTTATACGAATCTAAAATCATAATCCGATAACGTTGCAAAATCAGAAGCGCTTATCTTCTGTATGAGTCACAAAACTATTTCTCCGAATAAGAATTTCAAGAAGCGAAATGTGCATTTTATAATTTATTCCTCGACAATCCAATTGTTGCGTTGTATTACTATATGCCACAGGTAACATCTGTGAAATTATAAGAAAGTGGTGATATGTTGTAAATAAAAAGGAATATTGAAGGGTTTAATAACAATAATAGAAGCAGCTCAGCCCATCAAAACTATTGCAATGGCACAACCAATTCTCACTATTTTAATTATTTACAGCGTGGCTGGCTTAAAAATTAACCAGATGAGCCAAATTATATCCAGTTACACATTTTACATGCTACTAATCTAAACGGCATTATAATACAACTGACAATCAAAAGTTTTAGGAAAGATAATGGCACAATAAACGATTTAAATCATGAATGGAGTGCGGCTAGTCCAATTTTAATATTTACTTCAGCATCGGTAAATGTTTCGCCAAACATAAATATTTTTTTCATTTAAAGATGGATTAAGTAGTTGTGGTTCTTCATAATAAATTAAACCACTTCGGCTACGAGACAAATAGGGTTGCCAGCTGGGATATTTTCATCCAAAGACTCCGGGCCTGAAACCGAATTTCCGGCCTTCGTGCCAAATTCACGAAACTACGGGCAAAGAATTAGAACTAAAATATTTTACAAAATATGTACAAATGCGGTGAATATTATAATTTTGATAGCGAAAATAAACCGTTTGTTCATTTTATATTAAAAAACAAAAATTACGCTTTGTTCTTTAACAAAGTTAAAGTTTTGTAAAGTTTGTTATATATTTAATGTCACAAATACATGAAAAATGTTCACTCACAGCTAGCTTTGTTAGTTTTTTCCATTAGTTTATCACAAAAAACCGATAGTGAGTTAATGCTTAACTCGCCTTTCCACAAAATAGTTTGATTTTTCATAGTATTTATTATTATTGATTTAATTCGTTACAAAATAAAATAATTTTAAATATTAGTTAAATATTGTTCAACAGTAAAGGTGTCATTCTAAATGTAACTTAGTAATTTTAGGAGAATTCGTATGGTTAATAAATACAAAAGACACAATTGACTTGTAGTAACTAAAATAAGAGATGTAAACTTGAGACTAAAGTGAATCGAGCTACCGTTGAAATATTGCATCGATTGTATAGTGCCAGTATTAACCGAGTATTTAATTTCAAATTCAATTCATAAAATCAACAAGTAGTTGCGCTGCTGGCTGAGAGGAGTTCACATCATAACACTGACCTAGTAGAAGAGAACCAACTTCTGTATAAGGATGCAAAACGAAGTGAGTAAAATTTATTACATCAATAATTTTTTGAAATGTATTTCAATTTCTGTTCGACTTGCGGTGATTTTATACGTGTGGATACCAAAATCATCCATATTACAAACCGCATTCATTTCTAGTGTACACACTGTTAAACTAAAAATATTAAAGTTTAGTTGTATTACTAACTAGTAACTAACAAAGTTCCATATAAAAACCATAAACAATGTATATTCAAGCCTAATACCAAAACCTTTAATACGAAATGCTTTTGAAGTTTTATTCGAATAAAAAATTTATTTTCAATTTTAATTAGTGATAATTAGGGTTTTAGGTTTTGTTTTTCTACGTAAAGTACAATATTAATAACAAATCAATATTTGCCTTGTTTTGGCAGAGATTTTATTAAATTTTTTATGTGAACATCTTTAGCGGCAGGAGTAACTAAAAAAATTATATAACAAAATAAACGAAAAATATAAATAGCATATGCGAACAAACGATCACAAATTATATGAAAATAAATGTGAATATCGCGGTTCGAATAAAATTTGAAATAAAATAAAAAAGCAAAATTGAAATACCAAAACAAAACAAAAGTACCAAAACAAAACTAACAAATACAATGTCCATTTTGATTTTGTTGTCTATACAAGCCGTGCGGAAAATTTAACTGAAAAAACAAAATGTCCATTACTAAATGTTTATTTGCAAAGCCTTCTAAATGAATATAAAAGTACAATTTTTTTTTATGTTTTGAATGGTACTACATATAGTACAATAATTACACAAAAAAATAGTGAAAGTGAATATTTTTGCGATGAGTTTGCTTTTCATAATAGAATATCGTATTACATTATTAAGTATCGTATAATATGAAATTTTGTCTTTAACTTTGTGTTCGAATATGTACTACTAAATGTTCCTTTAAACAAAAAGTAAGAGTATTCAAATTAAAATCTATAGTAAATATACAAGTTACAAAAT
Organism: Tipula confusa; assembly: GCA_963556175.1. Taxonomy (NCBI): domain Eukaryota; kingdom Metazoa; phylum Arthropoda; class Insecta; order Diptera; family Tipulidae; genus Tipula; species Tipula confusa. The sequence continues at coordinate 126,514,763 of OY744475.1, forward strand.
GTGATAGAGAAATGATGATAGGTTGCATTCTTAAGTTGAGTTTATGCAACTAGTGTCGAATTATCCTTCAAGTAGCATTTTTATATTTTTAAATTTATTAAGTGTTATGGGGTTTCTAAAATGATAATTGGTAAAATTTTTAAAATTATATAAAAAACAAGAGAAAAATAAAATAAGATACAAATATATATATTTTAATTAGTATTTTGTAGTGTTCACATATTGTGACATCCCGATGAATTAATGTTTACATGCAATATAATGTATACCACATTTCTCGATTGTAATAAGCTGAAACTATTTCGCTTTTTTGACTGAATTTATTTAGTTCTGAAAAACTACGATTATTTTTGCATGGCCCGCGATGAATTTAGAAAACTACTGGTGTTTTTGCCAACAATCAGAATCTTGGGGGATTTGTTGGTAAGTTCCACCATTTTAGTGCAAGCAAATGCAATATCCAAACAAGGATATTGGTATGTGCCGGTTGTAGATCTTTAACTTTATCTCTTTTATAGATTGCCAGTTAAAGAAGCATGGAAGTGGAAAATGACTTTCCACGAACGGGCTGGCGAGCAGCTTGATATAATTTTTTTTTCTCAAAATGATAAGCGTAGCGGATTTGTTTTTATGGATTGGCGGCTCTAGTTGATCTGCTCTCCCGCAAATACGCCGCCACAGCCGTTTCTCGCTGATTGACCAGCGGTTGGCTGACGTTTGCGAGTGTTGGCACCACCGTATTTCGATTCCACTTTTCCACATCGGCAGCAGAAGCTCCACCTACATTGCTGGAAAAGTAGTAAGTTTACCAAAGGAATAAATATTGTGGCAATTGCTGTTTAGTATAGATATGAGGAAGATTATTTGGTGGTATTATATCAAATTTATTATATAATACAATTAAATACACTCTTTTTATTCAATTTTCAGGTATATTTATTTATTAAAAGATTTGATTTATTTTTTTTTTATTAAAATATTAAAATATTATTTATTATTTTTTATTAGAACATGTTCGTTCTAATATCTTTTTGTAACTTCTTATTTTTTTGTAAAAAACAATTATATAAATAAATTGTTATTTTTGGACTTCTTGGTTTTATAAATTAGGAAATTTAGTGTTCCTAATGTAGTATAGCGATATATAAACTTCCCAAGTAGGGAATAAAACTCACTATTTACTTAATATTTTATAATAATATTTATCTTTATTTAAATTTTGCACGCACTTATTTATTTTAAAATACACACTTACAGTTTTTTTTTTTGGCTTTGCTCCAACCAATAAAAATGTTTTTAATTGTTGTTATTGTGGTTGATTATGCTGCTGATGGTGATGTTGACGTTTAGTTGATCTTCGATCGAAGGCTTAAATTGGAATGAACGAGTGTAGATATTTTGATTTTTCATCTCGTGTTTTTTGAGATGTTGCGCTCCATCATGTGGTGAACACAACAACCATCTTTGTATCATAAGCGCACCTGTTGGTACGCGGTGTTATGGCAATCATATAATTAAGTAAATTATACGTTTGCCTTTTTGTACGGCTGAGTATAGTATACTCAACCGCTACAGTAGTATCCAAAAAGGGGTTAAAACACTGAATATGAATTATACAATTCTTCTTATTGGAAACGTTAGTACATATTAAAAAAATAAAAAAATTTAAAAAAAATTACTTCGTATATTACACAAAAATCATTGGTTAAAAATTATACGATAAAATATAAATTGAAAATCAAGATTTGGCAAGTAAATTATATAAAAGGTTTACGCATAATAACAAAAAGAATAAAATTATAAAAATAAAAATACTAAAATAAAAATAAAATGAATTTGGTAATAAAAAAATAAAAATCATAGTGCATTTTAGTTTTGTTATATGGTGATAAAATCCTTTGATACGATCTGGAAAAGCCTTTGATACTATCTGGCATAAAGGTTTAGTCTATATATTAGTTCACTATAGTATTCCTTACTACCTTATAAATAGGAACTTTTCTGTGTCGCTAAACAAACACTGCTCTAGTACCTAATCGCTAGCAACATGATTTTTTTTCTTTAGAAACTAAGATCAAGAGACTTTCAATAACTTCACTCGGTCAAAATATTCGACAAATAAATATTTTTGAAACTGAAAAAATAAATGTTCTAGTATTTTCTATACATAAATATGTATGTATAACACTATATATACCATTACCAATTGATTTTGCTCTTAGTTCGATTGATAAAAATAAAAATAAATTATGTTGCTTACAGACAATATAAAAAAAAATATTTGAATGTTTTATTCTTCTGCCAGACATTTTCATTGTGAATAAAACGGGTGGAAATTAGAGGAAATTGTCCGATTATTTTGTAAATGATTTTAAGATTTTTCCATTTGGAAAATTTGTTTTTTGGTGCCCATAAGTTTTTATTTTTATGTTTTGGTAATGGATAATTTAATTATTAATTATTGTGTTTAAATGGTTTTGGTACATCAATTATTTGGCATATTGGATTTTGTAACATTCGGTTCAATTCCCAATAATTCAGATCTAAATGAGAAATGCTTATTTTGGTTAGGATTAACACAAGTAAATTGTTTAATTGACTTAAAAATTCATCGACAAAACAAGTGAATCTAGTAGTATTTAAATATTTTGTTTCTTTTAACAAAGATATTATCTGCATTACCAGAACATAATATCTAAATTGTGTTGCATGTGTAAGCAAACCGCAAAGCACCCTGATTGCTTAGATAAAATTAAAGAAACTTAAAAAAAAAAATGCATTTTTGAAACAGCGCTGACTTGTTCTACCTACAACAATTTTTACTGGAGCTAATAACGAAATCATCGTATGTGGTTTCAAATCTGTGAGGAACCAGTTATTCTTCATTTTACATTATATAAAGACAGTCCAATTTAAAAATTCTACCCAAAGGTATCACAGAAATAATGTGTATTGACAAATTTTGTGCATTGGAAAGTTTGCCATGAATTTTGCTGGAGCCGAGATTCATTGGTTTTTAGCCAGTATATCTATGTAACAAAAGACATATAATAAAAGATTCGAGAAGGGGTTTTCATAAAAAATCCGAAACACAAAATTCTAGAACCGCCTTGTAAATGTGAATATGTATATATATTAATATAAAATTTCCAAACACTTGATCTTCAACAACAACATTGAAAAAAGGAGATTATACTATCTTACGGGTACAGAATATATAATACAATTTGCCATTAGCAACACACAAAACAAACGAACAAAAAAATCTTTACTAGTTTCCCTAAGAATATTTTCTTTTATCCGTCAACCTTTTTTTTCTGCGTTAACCTTCGTTTGTGGTTTATTTTTAGAATATAATATTTTGCCATAATAATCTTATCACAAAAAGTAAATAGGTCGATTTTTCTTTTTGAATGTTATCTTTATCTTCACTTTTCTAAAAATATGAAATATTTTAAAATATAATTTGTATTTGCCAACAATATTTATGAACTTTTGAAATAAGTAGTTGAGGTTAGGTTATTGCTATACATAATCGTGTTCAAAAATTTTTATTTATTGATGTCGATCAAAATGATTTGATTTTAAATGCAAGTGGTGCAGTATACGCAATAATTATCAGTATGGAAAGCCAAATAGAGGTTAAGGTCATCGTTTGCGATATCTGTTATCAACGTAACGATCTTTTGAACTTTGTAAGTCACGGTGTAAAATTTAAAGTTGTATATTTTTGGCCAGATAAACCAATTTGTATCAACACTTTACATACCACTTCGACGTTGTCAGGAATTTAAAATTTAGAAGTGTAAACTAATTGTATTGATACCAGCAAGACATCGTTAAATATCCTGACCAGCGTTATTAGGAATTATTTTACTTGTATTTTATGTCATACATTTTTATGGTTTGGTAATCGAAGTAAACCAATCATGTAACTCGATGAATTCGATGAGTCTTTAAATCACAAACGTTTTATGCAGCCCCGATTCTGTGTTAAAATTAAGAACAAGTTATTCATTTTCTTTAAAGTGCAAAATTGGGATAACACTTTGATTTGATTATTATATACACTTTGATTATTTGTTCAGCTAAATTGTTGGTTTACGATTTTTCACAAGTTGAAATTTCAATATCACAAATTTAAATAAATATAAATAGGACTTTTTTATTTAATTTGTCGCATACAAACATTTAGCTAACATCACATAAAATACGTTTTATGTAACGATTTATATCTTGCTACAAACTTCTCTCAAAAATTATTTTACCTTAATTTAAAATTGCAAAACTAATTATATCTGCTGCAGCATAAAATTACGCTACTGCACCATTGTCATAGTATGGAAAATAGTTAAACTGGAAATTAATTAGCTATTGGTAGAGAAAAGGTTAATAAATTCTGAAAATTCGTTTTATTTAAGCTATAATAACAAAGAAGTAGGGGACATTTTATGAATGGTTATAAGAATGAACTATACAATATTTAAATGACTATAATTGATGCAGAAAATAATAGAAATAAAAATACTTTTCCAAATGCATGTTCGTGTCTATTTTCCTTTTTAATCTTAAATTTATCGCTTTTTACCTGATAAAAACCTTAACCAGTATTTTGTGTATTGATAACCCATTTTTGCTCTTGACCCTTGACATAGCGGTGTATAAGTGTTCCTATATGTAAAAACTGGCTGAGGCCAATACACTCCAATTTTGTCGAAGGTCTGCTTTTGCGTTTTGGTGGTTGACTGACCCTGACCTTCGGTTATTGTCATGGGAGGCTAAACGCAGAAGAAATTGCTCTCTTCGCATTTTAAATGGTAAACCTCACCAGCAAAGATGCTGCAAAAGATTATGATGGTTCGTAGTTCCTTCACAGTTAAAATAGTGCTGTTGTAAAGTACCTGTTTTGGATTCATATTTCTCAACAAAATGACACAGCAACCGATTTTAAGTCCAATTTGTGAAGTGGCTTTTCCATAGGTGTCAATAAGTTTAAAAACTCAACAGAATACTGCTTTCGGTCTTCTTCACAATTATAAATTGAATTCAAGCTGTATTAGGATTGCCCCTCCTCATGATGTTTTTTCAATATGTTCTCTTAAATCAACTGTTTCGTCAATCTGAAGACACAATATAGCTTGATATGTAAGGCCATCTTTGGAAATGTTGTTATTATTTTTACCAAACACCGAAGCAACGATATCTTGTGATAATTTATCTTCGAGTAATCCAACTTCTTCCACGTTCACATGGATTGTTTTAATAAATTTTATTTCTTGAAATAATTGTCTTAACTTGCTGCTCTTAATTGAAAACTCGTTTACTTCAACGCGATTTTGGTGCAAATGGCGCCTGTTGTCTTTCAATCTTCTGAATAATAATCTTTTAGATAATCAGCTTCGTGTTCAGTAATACTTTGAATTTATCAGATCCCTGTCGTATATTTGATACAGATGTTTTGTTAGTTTTCAGTGGAATCCGAAAGCCAGAACGAATGGTTTGCCTGTTGTTCAACAAAGTTCTTTCCTGAACCACTATCTCTAGATAGAAAAAAGCTCGGGGATTTTTACTACTACTATAAACTGAATTTAAAATATTTTCGAAAGCATTATTTTGCTTTTCTAAGAGGAAAGTAGTAAGTTGATTCAGCACAAGATTCGTTGGAAGTATAGCCTTCAATAATAGTAGGTAGTTAACAAAACTCAACGGTGATAATCCAAAATCTGTGCATGTTTTCCGAAATTGCATGAGATTATGTACGGAAGTAATATTTGCAAATCTTTCAATATATCATTGTTGCTGTTCAGTCTGCTCTGGTGTCCTTATAGTCAACGCTGGACGTTGTTCTGGAGTCATGCATGTGTATCTTTTACGTTTGCACTGTCATCTTTATTCCAGTTGGTTCGGTGTCATTATGGATTGCAGAAATTGCACTAACCACTTTAAATTATATTCATTCAAAAAATGTAGTTAAGGTATCCAAATTAATGATTGAATGAAAACGAGTTGTAATAATTACAATAAAGAACTAATTTACACATTTTTCACACAATTCTAAACCACTACTACGTCATGTTGTCAATGACAAACTATGTTCAATAGTTTCAATTTATAAAATTGGTTGCAAGCAGCAGAATTTTAAAATATAATTTTGAATCATGAGTTAATTTTGTAAGTTGGTAAAATTGAGCTTCATAGTTGAATTAATAAATGGTGTTTAAATTCGCAGTTAGAATTGAACGATGTTTTTAACGAATGGGCTATCTTTTAATCTGTTATTATAAACTAACTTTTATTGAACTTGAGAAGTCATTTCATGTTTAAGTGCATAAAAAGAAAACTTTTTTTACTCTAAACGAAGGTGAATGACGTACGAGTACAGCGTTAGGGAATTATGTAGCTTATAAATAACAATTTTACTGTGCTAAAATGAACTTATTGCCAATTCGAAAAAGTCGTTTTGCAAAATATATGCTCTATTGATTTACAACATAGTATGTTTTGCCTATATCGACATTGCTTTATTATACATGGTGTCTTGCTTTTAAATTTTTTCGAGAACCGCATAAGAATTTAATGAGATTTCCACTCTAATTCCCAATACTAAGTTTAATTTACAAAATGTGTATACAGTTAGATAATATTAGCTAACACATATTCTAAAACGAACATATATTTTAGTTAGTCCCAAGTTTCTTATATAATGTGTCTTTGAAATTTCTTTAAAACCATATTTTATTTTAACTCTTTTCCCTCTTTGTACACCAATGTATAGGATTTAGTTTATTTCCACCCCACCTGATTGTCTCTGATGTCTGTAAAATCCTTTTATTTTTTAAATTCTACTTCAAACCAAAACTAAAAAGCAAGTTTGTGTAATCAATTTTCTCCGATAGTTTTTAAGTTCACGTTTGTCTTCTCAAATAAATAATATTTACAGTAAAAGTAATTTAAAGTAGAGCAACAAAACGTACGATAATATTAGTTTTAGACGAACGAACGAACGAACGGCAAAAAAAAGAAAAGCAATTTCAACAACCTGTTTGAATAATTGAGACACCCTACGCCATTTTTCTTTATATTTTCACCATTCCAGTTTTTTTTTGTTTCATCATGCTTGAGTCAATATTATCTTTTAGTTTTGATGTGAAATTTATTGATTTTAAATTAAATACCGCCAACTTGTAAAACTACAACAACCACTAAACTTCTTGGAATAATAATAATTCCAAGAGTTTGAAATGAAAAACTAATAATCGAAACGATTGATTTTCGTTCTGTGCATTTGACGAAAGTTATGAATTATTAGTTTGATATGGTTGGTAGGGTAATTTCAGTACGATTCATTACAAAAATTATTTTTTGCAAGTTGATTTCAATGAAAAAGATTTATTCAATTGAACGATATTTGAAAGATTTATGTCGAAATCAAATTCAATTTATCTCGTAATAAAAACTCTTAATGTCATCTTCGAGTTTAATGTAAGTGAATTTTTTATGCATCGCTCCTAGTCATTTACATGCCAAACAAATACTTCAGATGATGTTCAGAATTGTTGCATATACATATGGTTTTATAGGCCATTGCAGGATATCAACTATCAAGTTTTATCGATTTTGGTTTACTTTCAAACTCATGCTATGCAATTGTAAACTGTGTGTTTATCGTAGTTAAATCCTTATATGAAGTACACGACTCTTTCGGTGTTTTCAAGGTGAGGCAAAAGGCATGGGGTTTTAAAGAAGCTAAAAACTTGCCATTCCTTCAAACGTTGTGAAACCAGTTATGCCCATTAATATTTATTTACTTATTGATATCAAACTATTCTACGATACTCCTAATGAATAGTTAAAAAACAATTTAATACAAAATATTTACAAAATGTACAAAAATAAATTACAATTACGAATACGGAAACACCTTCTAGACATATCAAATTCAAATAAATAATAATAATCATTAAATATTTTAGCCATAGAGACAGTCGGTTGATTTGAGCCATAATCAGGTCTATGAAACGGCACATATAAAAATTCATGTTTTCGTAGGGAGCTGTTCGAAACATAAACATTCCAGACGGAAGTAAGATTCCAACAATCAATTCGCCCATTCAAAGAATCTCCAACAAGCAATGCCGAGGCAATTTACCGGCGTTTCCCGAGACTTTCAATATTAAGAATTTGACATCGGACTTCATATGACGGTAATTTACGTACTTGCTGCGACAAAGGTTGATTGTGATCTGACAGATAACCGAGCTTTCTAAAAATATAAATATTAAATCGTTTTTGGACTGATTCCAATTTGTTAATACATACATCATAGTGGGGATATCATACGGCAACAGCATACTCAAGATGTGACCTGACCAAAAAAACAAATAATTGAACACATGAAAAAACATCATGAAACTCTTTCGTTAATCGAAAGGTGAATCCTAACATGGAATTAGCTTTAAGTACTATTTTGTTAATATGTAGACTGAAGGTTACTCTTCGATCAAATGTTACTCCGAGGTTCACGATTGAATTAACTCTACTGAGAAGATTAAGGACATGAAGTTTCACTTATACTTACGTTAATGAACGATCTAAATATTAGCAGAGCACCATCTAGATCAGTTATTGATTTCGGTTTGCAATTTATCAGCATCAATTAAAGAATCAATACGCATGAAAATCTTCAAATCATCCGCAAACAATAAAACGTTAAAAAATTTGAAAATATTCGGAATATCATTCACTGGACCAAGATGAGATTCATGCGGAACACCAGAATGACAATGAATATAATCAGATTTAATATCATTCAATAAAACGTACTGCTTCCTACCTACCAGATAGGAAGCAGTCCATTTTAAAAACATAGGATCAAAACCAATTACAGCAAATTTATTTAGCTGCAACCTTTGACTCGATGGAATCAATGGCATACTTAGTGAACTGCAAAAGATTACTTGTTGTGGATTTTCCACTAGAAAATCCTAGAGTGTTGGAAAGTTGAAATAATATTTTTAGTATTAAATTGTAGATGATTTGTAACTATTAATTCAAAGAGTTTGGGTATTAAAGATAAAATTGAGATACCACGATAGTTGGAAATTTCAGAACGGCATTCCTTTTTATGAATCGGAATAATATATGCAATTGTCCAAGCACTAGGGAAATGCCCGGTTACTAAGGATTGATTAAACAGATAACGTAACAGATTTTATCTGTTTAATCAAGGATTGATTAAACAGATAACGTAACATCCGGTCCACAACCGTCGTTAAATCTTAAAAGTGTCTCACAGATATCCACCTCACTTATAGACAAACGAGGAATGTCAAACTGGCAATAGCTTACGTTAGGGTCATTATAACTGGGGCTAACCTTACATTTATATACCGAATGAAAAAAATTAGCAAATCCAGCACAAATTTCAAAAAATATTATTAAGCAGAACCTCATCATGTTTCATTACAGACGGAAATCATGTTGTATTTCGCTTATCAATTACAAACTACCAAAACATTTTACGTTCATCTTTATTTTCAGCTTCCATTTTATTTATATACTAGACATATTTAGCTTTAAACTCAGATTTGAATGGTTCACGAAGATTTATAAAATTAGATCTATTAAATTCACAATCAATACGTCAGAGTCGGAAGTAAGCCTTATTTTTACGGTTTCGCAAGCTGATCAAATCACAATCAAACCATGGTGGATAACTTTAATTTCTCTTCTATTTTAAAGGTACGAAATGTTGAAAAGATGTACACAATACATTTTTAAAGTTATCTACATTTAAATCGAGATTATTGTTCGAAAAAATATCCTCCCAGCTAATACCTTGGAGGTACCTCGACAGACCGGTCGAATCACAAGCCTTAAAATCATAGAAATGATCGTAAGCAGAAAAGATTTACATTAAATGTAAAGGTTACATTAAAAAATACAATTCCAAGAGAGTTTTGGTGACTATCATTGTTTTTGAAAGATTCCAGAGAATCATAAACTGAAAAAATGTCCGTATTGTTCACAAAAACTAAATCTAAAAATGAATTATTATTATTAGAGTTAAAGTTAATTTGTTCGAGATTTAAACTGAATAACGAGTCAATTATGACAGCGTCATCTGCAGACAGAATATCTGATGGCAGTATTTTCAGTGAATCAGAATCAACTGTCCAATGAATGTTCGTTAAATTAAAATCACCTAACACAACAATATTATCATTGTAATTATGCATATTAACCAAAACCGTCTTTTTTTATACAAGCCCGATTGTCATCAATATTATTTCATTTTCTTGTCCATCTATACTTGAAAGTATTGGTAATCGGTACACTATACAAAAGAGTGAGAATTTGCGTAACAATTTAAAATAAAAAAAAAAGAATTGTGCAGAGAAAATATAGTATAGAAAACAGAAATGTAAAAAAAACGAAAATCCGTTAGTACAGTTTTGGTTAATACTTTATTTTTTTAGTTTAATAATGAATTTCCAAAGAAACGTTGTGTGAGCTGCAATACCATTGTTGCTCCAATAAATCGTCTCATTTTATTAATATGCTGTCTTATATTGTTGATTCCTTAAAATTTCCTTACCTACCACTTAGTTCGAAACAGATACTTGTAGCATCGTTGTTGCACGTACTACTTACGAACGTACTAAAAAGATTTATTTCGAAAAGAGTGTGAAAAGAAAAGAATTATACAAACGTACCGTACAATATTTCAAAGTATTTCATTGGTTGATTTTATATTTTATCTTCAAGGTATTAGTGAAATGAAAGTATATTTATTCTATTTCCTCACAAACACTTTCAAGTATAGATGGACAAAATAAGAATGTATCTGCGTACTTGATCAAAACCCTCTTTACTACAAGCCGTATTGAATTTTCGTTGACACATATTCTCATATATTTTTAAAATATATTAGTGGAAATATATACTTTAGATGTGTTTGTAACTTTCAAAATCCATATATAAAAAAATATAATTTTCTCTTTAAATAACGCACACCATTACCATAATTGAATTAAATTTATTAATTATTTTTATATAATATATAATATATTTCTATATTAATATATATTGTAATTATTTATTTTTATTAAAATCTATCGTGCGGTGTAATTAGTAATATATACAGTGTATATATAATAAATACATAAAAATTGAAGTTATGTAATATGTTTTTTGTTTTTTGATAATTTTTACTCTCTTTTCTTAATCTCTTTTGTATTGGTATGTGAATGTTTCTTTTTTTTATACTAAAGGGTTGTTAAATTTTAAGGGCCGATGTTGAATGTGAACCAAACCTAAACATCAAGTTTTTTTCTGCATTTCATTTGACATTTCTCAATTTCAGACTAACTCAATTTGAACCATGGAAAGATACACAATCGAGCAACGCGTTAAAGTTATTCAAGCTTATTATGAAAAAAATCATCATATTCGAAGAAAATCATCTTCAGTGATGAGGCACATTTTCACCTCAGTGGATTCGTCAATAAGCAAAATTGCCGCATTTGGGCGGATCATAATCCAAAAGTGATTGTCGAAAAACAAATGCACCCACAAAGAGTGACTGTTTGGTGCGGTTTATGGGCTGGGGGCATCATCGGGCCGTATTTCTTCTAAAATAAGGCCGATCATTCAGTTACTGTGAATGGTGTTCGCTATCGTGAGATGATAACAAACTTTTTATGGCCCGAATTGGAAGATATGGATGTGGGCGATATGAAGTTTCAATAGGACGGTGTCACTTGCCACACAGCTAACGAAACAATGGCTCTTTTGCGCGACAAATTCAATGGTCGTGTTATCTTACGTGGTGGCGATGTCAATTGGCCGCCAAGATCATGTGATTTGACACCGTTGGACTTCTTTCTTTGGGGTTATTTGAAAGAAAAGGTGTACGTCGATAAGCGAGCAACAATTCAAGAGCTAAAGGATGAGATTATTCGGCACATTAACGGCATCGAAACTCAATTATGCCTAAGCATCATCGAAAATTTGAACCATCGGATGGAGGTGTGCCGCTGAGGTCGCGGCGGCCATTTGGCCGTGATATTTTGTTCCATACATAATTGAACCATACCATATTATAATAAAAAGAATTGACAATAATTAAAATATAATATAAAATAATTTGTGTTTTATTCAAAATCAACATCGGCCCTTGAAATTTAACCACCCTTTATAATCGCGATCATACCCCAACACGATTTTTACTTACAATACAATCAAAGTATATATTTTTGTATAGCATGAGTATGCAAACAATACGGCTTGTAGTAAAGAGGGTTTTGACTCGATGCAACAATCAGGCTTGTAATACATTTGTGTTGGTTTTGATATTAACACTTATACAATCAATGTGTTTTAAATAAATATCTACAGGAGATCTAGGTAGAATATAAAGAATTATAAAAAAGTATAAATTATTACAACAAATTGAGACTTTAACACATAAAAATTCGATGCACGAATCAGAACCTTGTACAAAAATTTGTTCGCTTCGTAGAGATGAATAGACGGCGAAAAGCACTCCATCCCCGATTACTTTAATGGATCTATCACATCTATATACTACAAAATCACTAGGGAAAAAATCATTATTATAAATCCCAGCGTGAAACCAAGTTTCAACAATTGCATATAACTGGAAGTCAGCTAAATAAAAAAAATTTCAAATTCCAAATTTCGAGGTGCGACGGTTGTACAAGCTCCTCGCGCTGCATCCTCTGTAACGCCAAAAGTATAACCATTGATCTGCAGGGTAGGCTCTTATTGGTCAATTTTAAATGGAATAACCTAGGCGTCGTAACTGCAAATGACCAGTACATGACTGAATGCATGGGCAAATTTACTTTTGTCATCAGTATATTGGTGAGAAACCCAGAACAAAAGAATCCATCATGGAGAAAACAGATAAGGAGGAAACGTACGGTGCAGGAAACGGAGACCCAGTGCTGGCGACTAGAGAGAGTGTGCAAGCGGGCTCTAAGTCGTCGTTATCCAATGACCGCAAAGTTTTAGCAGTGGTGCACCTGTGAATCTGAAGACTCTAAAAGAAATGGTGTCAAAGTTGAATAACGAAGTTATTTTACTAAAAATGAAGACCTAAAACGCATCATACAAGGGGGTAAACATTTAAACAATAAGGATACCATCGAATACCACACAGATGAAGAAGAACTCGAGCGAGAAATTCATCCGAATAAGAAATCTGAAAGTGATTCTCAGTGGACACTCGTGACAAAAATACCTAAAAAAAGAATAAACAATAAATATGGATGTTACTGATGAAGGCGAGCCACCAAGAGAAACTGCTTGGGCATTGAAAAAAGCAAGCCCACAAAGAAAAAAAACGCAGAATAATCGCCAGAATATATTTGACAAGCAGCACCCAAAACGAGTAATGATAAAACTCAACAGAAAGGAAACCAAAAGCAACCAGAAAATATTGAGCAAGTAACCTGAATATCTGTATCGGGTAATAAAACTACTCAGAGCAATAAAAATCCTAAACCACAGAAAATAATTCAGCCACCACCTATTAATATAGTTGGTGTCAAAGACTACCCTACTATCAATGCCTTGATGAAAAATATCACGGATAAAGGTTACAATCTAGTAGCATTTAACAACGATGTCTGGAAGGTAAATGTACCAGACTCAAAAACATACCGTACACTTACAACTGAAAGCGATAAAGAAAGCTGCGAACTGGTAAGAAGGGGACTACCGCTCTTTATGCTTACGTTTGGCAATAAAGAAAACATCCAAAAGATATATAATATTCGAGCAATTCAAAACATGAAAGTTAGAATAGAGCCAATGAGAAAGAATACTTCAAAGATAGTCCAATGCAGAAAATGTCAAAGTTATAATCATACCCAGAAATATTGCGGGCGTGACGCAAGATGTGTCAAATGTGCTGGTAAGCATCTTACGAGCATGTGTACATTAGACAGAAACACTACAGTAACATGCATAAATTGTAAAGGACAACACTCTGCAAATTATCGTCGTTGTGAATTAGCTAAAGAATTGCAAATAATTAGAAACCGTGCAAGAAATTCTGAGCAAAATCAAAGAAACCCTGGTACAACAAACCAACCGAATAATAAGGGATTATACAATCTACGAGGTAACGCATCATATGCAGAAGTTGCTAAAAACCAAAAATCAACCTCAAAAGTAAATAATACTGGCCAAGTTAAATAGATTTTATCAAAACCGTAGAAGCTTTAAGTAAAAAACTTGACGAGCAAGCTGAAACAACTTAAATGACCAATTGAAAACTCTATCATCGCAGTACTCCAACGTGAATAAAAAAAAAATTAATTTACAAACGCTGAGAATAGTAATATGGAATGCAAATGGGCTAATCCATCATATTCCTGACCTAGAAATATTTCTAAACATGCAAAAAATTGACATAAGTTTAATCTCTGAAAGCCATTTTAATAGATCTTCATATTGCAAAATACGTGGGTGCAGTTTATACCATGCTATTCATCAAGCAGAAAGGGCAAGAGGGGAATTTCCCATTTTCATTAAAAATAATATAAAACACCATGAAGAAATGAAGGTTGAAACTGAGTCCATGCAAGTGACAACAATCACAATTCAAACTAAAAACAAAGATGTAAGTATCTCAGCTATATACTGTAATGTAGAAGAATACGAAGAACTTTTTCACTCTTTGGGACGATGTTTCATTATTGGCGGTGACTTCAACGCAAAAAACAGGGTTTGGGGCTTAAGAATTACAACACCAAAAGGAAAAGACTGTTTAAAGCAGCAAAAACATTAAAATGAGACTTTCAATGTGGTGGCGTACCTGCTTACTGGCCATCAGATCTAAACACAACTCCTGATCTTATAGATATATGTAACAAAAGGAATATCTGGCAACCACATACGAATTGAAAATAATGAAGACCTTTCATCAGATCACTCTCCTGTTATCATGACATTAAGAGAAACTATTATTCAAAAAGAAAATATCACCAAGATTTTACAACAGGAATACCAATTGGAAGCTTTTTCGTGAATTGTTAAATGAAAATATCAAACTGCAAGTCCCAATAAGAAGATCTATGCACGTTGAGGAAGAAATTGACAGACTAATTGAAAATATGCAGCAAACAGCGTGGCAGAGCACTCCACTTGAACCTGCAAATAACATTAGAGGTACAAATTATCCACTCGAAGTAAGAGAACTGGTGGCTAAAAAACGTAAAGCACGTAAGTTCTGGCAAATAAAACCGAGCTTAATAACTTATGTAAAAACTGAAATCTATTACCAGGAAAGCTAAAAATGAAACAATAGTATCATATTTATTTTCACTTGCTGGTCAGAAAGACACTGAATACTTCCTATGGAAAGCAACAAAATCGACCAAGAGACCAAAAAATTCAACAGCACCTATTAGAAATGATAATGGTACGTGGGCTCGTAGTAGTAAGCAAAAAGCGGATCTGTTTGCGAGACACCTCGAAGAAACGTTTCAACCACTACCCAGACAATCTGCGAATGAAAATGTTAATTTTGTACAGAGATGAAATGAGCTTGAAATACAAACTGTAACGCTCCGTGAGTTAAAAGAAGAAATAAAAAAATTAAATCCGAAAAAAGCTCTTGGATATGATTTAATAACTGGGCAAATTATAAAAGAACTACCAGACAAAGCAATACACAAACTTCTGCACATAATCAATTCTGTGTTTAGATTAAGATACGTTCCAAGGCAGTGGAAGGTAGCAGAAGTGATCATGATTTTAAAGCCAAACAAAAACAGTAACGATAAAAAGTCATTTAGATCAATATCTCTACTTCCTACTATATCGAAGATATTTGAAAAACTACTTCTGAAGAGACTAAAGCCTATAATAGAAGATAATGATCTTATACCTGCTTATCAGTTTGGATTCAGAGAAAAAAATTCGACCCTTGAGCAAGTTCCCAGAATCACAGATCTTATAGAACGTACTCTAAAAAAGAAAAAAATATGTTCGAGCCTCTTCTTGGATGTAGCGCAAGCATTTGATCGTGTATGGCACAAAGGATTAGAGTACAAGTTACATCGAGATCTTTTCAAACAGTATTATGAAATCCTAAAATCTTACATAACCGACAGGCATTTCCGTGTAAGATATGAAAATTTCAGCAGGAAGCATTTTGGGCCCCATCTTGTACCTCCTGTACATATGAGACATACCACCAATGAGAGAAACAACCGTAGCTACATTTTCTGACGACACAGCAATTTTGGCAGTTGGGAGTAATGTAACACAAGCTACAGAAAAATTACAAACATCGATTAATACAGTCAGTAACTGGCTGAAAAAATGGAGAATTAAGCTCAATGAAACAAAATCGGTTCATGTGAATTTTGCTAATAAAACAAACTATGTCAGTATACCAATAGTAATAAACTCTAAACAAGTCCCTTATGCAAATACAGCAAAATATCTAGGGATGACGCTTGATGCCAAACTTAAATGGAAAGAACATGTCAAAAAGAAAAAGAACGAATTAAACATCAAATACAGGAAAATGTATTGGCTCATAGGTAGAGACTCGGAACTATCTATACATAATAAATTGCTCCTATATCGGCAAACTCTGAAACCTGTGTGGACTTGCGGAATACAGTTTTGGGGCTGTACTAAGAAAACAAACGTTAAGATAATTCAAACGTTCCAAAATAAAGTACTTCGGAATATTGTAAATGCCCCGTGGTACATTCGGAATGAAGACTTGCACCGTGACTTAAAGATGGAAGACATCAATGAAGTAATTGCAGTTTATGCTGCCAAACAGGATTCACGCCTTGAACAACATGATAATATCGAAATACGTCGTATGCTGTCCGATAACAATACGACGCCTACAAAGAACCAAACCAATGGATCTAGTGATTGCAAACTAAAATAATACTATATTATAGCAAATTTTTATTTAAATAAATAAATATATTTATCTTTGGGACTAGCCATTGGGCCTTATCCCAACAAATGTTATTTAAATTAAGACAGAAAATTGCTAGATGACTGATATAATAAGTCAGTTGTAATAATAATAAATAAATAAAAATTCCAAAGACTTGGATGACATGCCTCCAACATTGCGATAAAACAGTTTTACAGACGATCGGCTGGCATCATTTATAAGTTGGTTAGAGTTGGAAAAATTAACCGATAGTAATTCATTGGCGGCGGTGACGGCAACAGTTGTTACAATTTCGCAAAGTTGGATAGTGGAGGTCGACAATTTTTTGACTGCAATATGAACTCACGAACCAAAACTTTTTGCGGCCAAATTGTTGGATCTAACGCTTTCATAAAGAATTTCGCTGGAATTGAAATTTTAAAGCTAATAAATGTTAGTTGGTCTCATATATACATACTTTCTTGACAAAAACTGGTAATAACAACTCGTAGCATCCAATTTAATTTTAACGTAACTGTAGATTTTGCTGTTATTTGACCAGCGGTTTACCCGTAATAAAATAATATTTTGGAGGGTTTTCTTTATTTCTTTAGTTAATATTTTTTTTTTTGAATTCATGCTATTTGTTTATAAATTAAGTTTATACAATTAATTAAGGTTATTGCACCAAAGTTCTCCTAAACGATGCATTAAACCAAACCAACTGTATAAACTTGCCTCTACTAAAAAAAAACAAAATGCAAATCACAAAAAAAAAACGTAAAACAAAATTATGCAAATCAAAAGAAAACAAAGGAAAATACTTTAATCCAAATACGGAAGTGCCAGAAATAATAATGCTATGAATTGTATGCTCGAGGCCATTTTAAAATTCATTTAAAACTTTATTAATCTATGCGAACGAATTATTATTTTTTGAGTGTCCAAGAATTTTACTTTTCATTTATGCCTTTTGGCTAGACATGGAAAACTTAACTTTTATAAATTGTAAAATTTATTTTTGTTTTTACTTTGTTTCCGCAAAATAAAATTGGAAGTGGAAAATTAGGGTTATTGGTTTCTGTTGTTTTTTTTCTTTTTTACTTCTTGTAAAGTTTTCTTTTTAATTTACAAGTTTGTAAAAGTTTTTGCAATGGTTATGTTTTTTGTAACCTAATTGTTCTCGGGTGATATACTGACATATTTTAAAAGTTTTGCACGAAATGTTTTATCATATTTGCTTATGGTAGTTTCGTGCTAGCATATTTAAAACATATTACAACTGTCTGCCAAAAACCACAAATTATTACAAATGAATAAAACTAAATCAAAGTGTAATTATATCAACGTCTTTTACTCAACACCACAAATACATAATTTAGTTATAATTTGTGACAGGTTCTTAGTCAGGTTTCTATAAACTTTATTAATGACTTAAAGGGTCACATGAATAAAGTTTATATTATAGATAATTAATACTTCTGTCTCAAAATTGTTCATCCAAATTCAGAACATTCATGGATATTCTAACTACAATTTAACCTGTTTTGTTTTAGCCAAGAGGATTCCAACATTGTTCAGAATCGCTAATATTCCTTTGCCTTAGAGCGCCTTCCGATGACTTCTTTAAAAAATTAAAGGCAAAGTTTGCTTGATAAACAAACGATTGCGTTGCTTGGGAAAATCATAACAGAAAATGCTGATTCACATAAATATGTCGTTACAAATGGTAATATTAATTTTGGTGCCTTTTGGAATAATACTGGGTATTCTTCCTTTATTTGTATCCAAAACTGAGCTAAACCCATCTTTGCGAAAAACGATTTTAAAATTAAATCTGAATTAAATATGTTTAATGCCTGCAGTGATATGTTTAATGCTTGCAGTCAATATTAATTCACTGAGAAAAGTAAACACTTCAAAATTATATTCTGTTACTCTGTTTTGTCAAAGTTAATATTTTTTTGTACGCGTTAATTTTATTGTACAAATTGAAAATATCATATTTCCTTGCAGGCTTACATTTAACTCATTAATGAGTGTAAATATATCTGAAAGATATGCGAGTTTAGCTAGAGCCAATTTTTATCAGATATAACATTAGCGAATTGACTTCCGTTTTGTTTTAAAATTACTTCAGCTCAATATAAATAATTTCTCAATATAAATAATCTTTTGAGAAATGAACCTCTGCATGCAGTTATAAATGTTTATGGTCAGATCCCATTTCCTGACACAAAATCGTGAACAATGTTGAATTCAGTTCAACAATGTTGAATTCAGTTGAATTTAATTGCGTTAACATTTGTTTTGCTGAAATGCTGCTCCATCTGTACATAACCCAACGCAGTACTTCCATTTAATAAAATTGTTTTTAATATAATCATCGATGGACTTAAAGATTTAGGGACTCGCCGTATGAAAAGGTAACTCATTGCAGCAAACAAATACTTTTTTTATAACTTTTACTTGGTAATCAATATATCGAACGCAGCATAACAGTATGGCTTTGTTCGACACACAAATAGATGCGTCTAATTGTATTGCAAAATAAAGAATCTCTGACGTTTTGAATTATCTGATCCTCCATATCAGCAGATCCATCAGCAATTTTGCGTGTAATTGTGTTATTAGACAGAAGCAGGCTTTTTATTTTATCTCGAGCTGCAGTACCTAAAATTTCCTCACATACATCAATTATACAGGGTTTAAATAAATTGTCTGTAATTGCATGTGAGTTTTTGCATTTGGCAATGTGTAATGCTACTAAGTAAATAAGATGCTTTCACTAGAGATGTATCAAATGGGTGCTTTGATTTAATATGACGAATAATTTTAGCAGGCTTCATAATTTCATTCGACAAAATGTCACGTATAACATATTGAGGTCTTGGAGAATCAACTTGACTTTTTGTTCAATAAGCTCAAACTTCAAATAATAATTATTTATAAATAACAAATATATACATATTTCCGCTAGTATTAGTAGGAAAATATGAAAAAAAGTTTTGCGAACCGTTGTAAAATTTCCGATCTTTGCGAAACGTATAAATAGTTAATTACCGGTGGAAATCAATTACAAATGGTTGATGTTGATTATGAAGATGACGGTGAAAAATTTGTTGTTTGTGAGATGTATCTCGTTTTGAGGTCCATAATGAAATGGGTCGATAATGAAATGTTGTCATTTTTCAACATTTCGTTCTTAATTTGAGATCACACTATCTAGTGGTGGTTACTACACACTATTTAGTCGCTTCAGTTGGTACTACGACTGCTGACAATAATGATTGTGTTTGACTTCACAGTCGATCGAATGTCAATGTTAATAAACACACGACCAACTGTGGCAAGTCGAAATTTGTTATGTTTTGAAAGTGATGTAATTATGTTAATTATATGTTTACGTAAATATGGACAGATAATTATAATATACTCAACCGCTACAAGTCAAGTCAAAAGTCAAGTTAAATGTCAAGTCAAAAGTTAAGTCAAAATCCAAGTCAAAAGTCAAGCCAAGAACCATGTTAAAAGTCAAGTCAAAAGTCAAATTAAAAGTCAAGTCAAAAGTCAAGCCAAAAATCAAGTCAAATTCAAGTCAAAAATCAAGTCAAAAGTCAAGTAGAGTCAAAAGTCAAGTTGAAAATCAAGTCAAGTCAAAAGTCAAATCAAAAGTCAAGTCAAAAGTCAAGTCAAAAGTCAAGTCAAAAGTCAAGTCAAAAGTCAAGTCAAAGGTCAAGTCAAATGTCAATTCAATAGTCAAATCAAAAATCAAATCAAAAGTCAAGTAAAGTCAAAAGTCAAGTCAAAAGTCAAGTTGAAAATCAAGTCAAGTCAAAAAATTAGACAAAAGTCAAGTCAAAAGTCAAGTCAAAAGTCAAGTCAAAAGTCAAGTCAAAAGTCAAGTCAAAAGTCAAGTCAAAAGTCAAAACAAAAGTCAAGTCAAAAGTCAAGTCAAAAGTCAAGTCAAAAGTCAAGTCAAAAGTCAAGTCAAAAGTCAAGTCAAATGTCAAGTCAATAGTCAATTCAAAAATCAAGTCAAAAGTCAAATAAAGTCAAAAGTCAAGTCAAAAGTCAAGTTGAAAATCAAGTCAAGTCAAAAAATTAGACAAAAGTCAAGTCAAAAGTCAAGTCAAAAGTCAAGTCAAAAGTCAAGTCAAAAGTCAAGACAAAAGTCAAGTCAAAAGTCAAGTCAAAAGTCAAGTCAAAAGTCAAGTCAAAAGTCAAGTCAAAAGTCAAGTCAAAAGTCAAGTTGAAAATCAAGTCAAGTCAAAAAATTAGACAAAAGTCAAGTCAAAAGTCAAGTCAAAAGTCAAGTCAAAAGTCAAGTCAAAAGTCAAGTCAAAAGTCAAGTCAAAAGTCAAGACAAAAGTCAAGTCAAAAGTCAAGTCAAAAGTCAAGTCAAAAGTCAAGTCAAAAGTCAAGTCAAAAGTCAAATCAAAAGTCAAGTTAAAAGTCAAGTCAAAAGTCAAGTCAAAAGTTAAAAGTCAAAAGTCAAGTCAAAAGTCAATTCAAACGTCAAGTCAAAAGTCAAGTCAAAATTCAAGTCGAAAGTTATATTATAAGTCATTGCAAAATTCAAATCAAAAGTCAAGTCATAACTTATGACTCATAAGTCAAGTCAAAAGTCAAGCCAAATGTCAAACCTAAATAATAAATACTGCACTCTCTAAATTTGTCAAAAACATGTAATACACAAAACTGTTCTTTGAATTTGGTTCCTAAAATTGCACAGAAGTTCGTAATATGCAGTTTTCCTTTTGGAACTTCTATATTCTATCGAAATGTCACTTCATTATATTTTGAAACCCAAAATTAAGTTATCAAATTTCGTTTTGTCTTTATAACTAAAGTTTATCGTTGGTTTATAAAATGACCCTACCGTACAGTGCACTGTGTACATTAAAACACGAGAGACAATTTGGTAAACTATCAATAATCTAGAAAAGCTCTAAACTTTTTTCTTAATATTTTTGTCCTGATAACAGATGTTGTATCCAATATAATTTCATCTCTATAAAATAAAGTTTATTTTTATTTCTAGTGCTAACACAAAAAAATTAACAAAAGTGTATCGAACTAAAGATAAAACTGATGAGTAATGCTTAAATTGAGCTACATATACAAAAAATACAGAGGAACTGCACGTACCAATGTATAAATTCATATCATATTAAAAGAGAAAAGTTTCCTAAATTCATTCGTACAATACTCAGCTTCCGGTGGTCTCAAAACTAACGATTATATAAATTAGCTCGAAGCTTCTAAAATAATTGTGTAATTAAAACATTGTGCCGAGTAGATAATATTTACAGTGCATATATAAAACTGTATAAGTTAGACACTAATGGATAAAACTCGCTCGTTCATGTTCTTAGTATAGGAGTCAAATTGATGTATCTAAAGACTAGGTAGGGATTAGGTAATTGTGATTATCTATCGCACTTATCTAATCTAGCATTAATCCACAAAAGTTAACAAATTTTTCTATCATGCTGAAAAGTTGATGGTGGTGACAATGTTTGATAGTAGAACTTCGCACCTCCCATTCAAGACTATTGTAAGTAAAAAAAGACGATTTTCAGTAGAGCACTTTAAAAATTTACTAACAATAATCACGTTTAAAAAAATTACTATCGATGATATTTGAAATGCTTTGAATCAAAAACATTAAGTTGGTAATAACTTTAAATAACGGTAATTTTCAACTTCTTAAAATTTACAATAGTTTAACTAGGAGCTTACAATTTGTATTAATCCTATACGTATTACATGCTATGTTTTAATTTTATATGCTTTATAAGCTTCTTGTCAAAGAAGTGTCGATTTTAAAATATATTATATTCTTATATAGCATTTTTACACCTTGGTAGATTCTGTTATAAGGCTTTTTCTTACACCACACTTAGTATACTCTTATTGTTTTAAGTGGAAAAGTTTTCTTAGCCAAGACATATTAAGTCTTACAGTGCTCTTAATTTCTTCTTTATAAGTATTCTGTAGGATTTCTCTTGACCAAGAGTTTTGTAAGATTAAAAAAAAAACAAATCTTTATAAAGAACGCTATAAGATTATATATTGTTTAACTTCTTCAGCAAGAGCCTTTAAAGTGTGTTACGTTAGAATATATTACATTCGTTTGAGTACCGCACAAAACAAAACTTTGTGATTGACGTAACTCTAAAATTAATTAATGTTACAAATCGTGTGTTAGATATGTTACAGGTTTATTCGCTTTTTTATTTAAAAGATTATAGTATATATGTCTCTAAATATAAGTGGCATGAAGTTAAACAAAGTGGATCCTTAAATAGGAAACATCAAAAAATGTATATTGAAGCTTCACAACTTGTATATACAATAGTGTTGTAGATTCGCAAAATATTCTCCTTATACTCTTGGATAAGTTTTTTTAAAGAAAAACTCATACGTCTCCCTTATTAGATACTTACTTTAATCTTACATAGGATAAAAAATAAAAAAAATTATTTTAGGAGACATTTCTAATTTTTATCAGTGGTTGCCTCAGGGTAAATTTTATTTGACTATTTGACGACAAAGTGTATCTTGATATACACTTTTAACAGAGATTTTAAGTTAAGTAGAATATAGGAAAAAATATAGAAAAATGTTTTCTATAGAAAATTATACGGAAAGGATTTTAAATCCAAAAATGTTCAATCGTTTTTTCTGTTGGTTCAATACCTATTATTATAAATACTGGCCAAGTAATCGCAACAAAAACGAAATTAGAATTAAAAATGTAATTTTTAAATTATTTTTTGTTTTAATTTACCGTTATATTTTTATTTGCAAGTGTTCACTAATTAGACGAAAAATGATATAAAATCAAATAATTAAACATTTAATACAGATTTTTAAGTTCTTATATAAGTAGTTATATTCTGAAGAAAATAAAATGTGCGTTTCATATTAAATGTTGTACTTGTTTTGTTTCGAAATAGTATTAAACGCATATCTTCAGAACAGAACTACTTGTATAAAAACTCTAAATTCTATATTAAATGTCTCATTATTTGATGTTATATCAATTTTACGGTATAACTAGATAAATTGTATATCTAATTAGTTTACACTTGCAAATAAAAATTTGACGGTAAATAACAACAAAATGTAATCTAAATCTTATTTTGAAAATTTCCCTTACGAATACAAAACAGCCATACAAACTTATTATTATAATATATTTGTTTGATAATACAAAGTATCAACACAAAGTTACATGTGTTTAATTTAAGCATGTGAATTTATCCCAGTATTTCATCCCACGAAAATAAAAAAAATCATCAGGCAATACTATTTCATTCCATCCCAGGATTTTATATTTTAAATTCAAACGAGAAAAACAAACAAAAACTAAATTATTGAAAAGCATCCCATCCCAGTTTTTACTTCATAAAAAATTTTAATATTATAAAGCAAACTCAATTAATGGTTAGCAACTAGTAATCATAAATAGGACTCCCTAAATTTAAAATCGATATGTTGTAGAGTAACCACAATTGATTATTGATAAACATCAGACTGTAATCGACAATTTATACAAAGAGTCTCTCAGAAATATTTTATAGATTTTTCAAATTTGATATTAAAAAAAATTGTTCAGGTGGAAGTTTGATGGCCATTATCTGACCATCGTAGAGATGGCTAGGTGGATCTGAATATGAGATCTTGTAGAATACTATTAGGCAATCATTTGTGAAAAACCACTATATTAACGCGACCCTCAGAAAACATTTTATAAAATTTTCAAACTTAATTTGTTATTTGGAAACAAGAACTTTATTTGGAATTTATTATAATATTTTTGCTTTGTAATTTTAATGAATTTTAACATCAATTATAATGACGAGATCACGACATGATCATTTGATCATGATCGAAGTCATGTGCGTGCTTATGTGCGGCAGCTATTTGTCCAAGTTGGGCATGTTAGCATCAATTTGTTCGATGCACGATGCATTTATTCGAATTGCAACGAAAGCGTAGTACGACCAAATGTCGCGCTATTGAAGGTACAGCAAAAGAACGTATACGACGCATTGATGAAGGCAGTTGACGGATGAAACGGCGAAATATTCTTCCTCGATGCTCCCGGTGGAAAAACTTTCTGATTTCATTGCTTTTGGTCACAATTCGCTCGAGATCTCATATAGTGTTAGTTGTTGCAAAATCATTATCTGGGACGAGTGCACAACGGCATACAAACGATTATTGAAAGTGTTCAATCGAACGATGAAGGATTTGCGAAGTGATGCAATTAGTGGAACGATGATACTACTGGCCGGTGATTTTCGTTAAACTCTACCTGTCATTCCGAGATCGACTGCTGTAGATGAACTCAACGCATGTCTGAAATCGTCCAACTGTTGGCCCCTGGCAATAGTCAAATTCCTGTAGGTGTTTAGACCGGATTGATTTCGTTTTCCTCGAATTTTTGCATCTTAACAACATCAAAGGAAAAGCTTATCACGAAGTGTTTCCGAACATGCGCCGAAATAATATGAATCACGGTTGGCTCAGCTAACGAGTGATTTTGGTAGCGAAAAACAAAGAAATAGGCAGTCTGAATTACTAGATTCAAAACCAAAGCGTTGGAGAAATGCATTGTTACAACGTTGACTGTGTGACCAATCAATACGAGGCAACCAACTATCCGACCGAATGAATGAATTTGAATGCGCTTGATTTTCCGGGAATACCCCGCATAACTTGATGCTCAATGTTAGGTCTGTGATAATCATGCTGCGTAACCTGAACCATCCGAGATTGTGTAACGGAACGCGATTGTCTGTGTAGAAACTGATGAACAGCGTGATTCAAGCGACGTGATTCAAAGGAGAGGATGTTCTAATTCCGATAATTCCTCTGAATCACACTGACATTCCATTCAACTTTAAGCGCAATCAGTACCTCGTACGTTTGGGTTTCTCTATGACGATTAACAAATCGTAAGGTCAATCGTTGGAAATGTGCGCAATAAATCTGGAACGTCTTGTGTTCGAAGGCGGCAAATGACCATTGTTGCAAAATATTGTTTACCACAATGCATTGTATTGATATGCGTCTGTATTCGATTTAATTCCTCTTGAATAAAATACTGAACCATCAAATACTGAGTCCAATTCATTTCTACACTGAGAAAAAAAATCCAAAAACAATTCAATTTTCGATAGATTCCTGAGTTTGATTCGACATTTCATTCATTTTTCAATAAATAAGTGTTGAATTCGATTAAGAATTGAATGGAATTTCCTCTCAACTCAACTGTCTATTGAGAATTGAGTTGAGTTGTTTTAAAGAAATTAAATTTTAAAATTTAACTAGCTGTCTCTTTTCGTTTTATGTTCAATTTGTTTTTCCGAGTACTTAAATTTTTCACTTTTCTTATGAACCAAGGACGATAATTTGATAAATTTTCATAATAAATTAACAATAGTCAAAATGTTAAACTTAGGATTTTGATCTAATTTGCCTTCCCTTTACTTTTAAATATGCCTCCATTTTCACACATAAAAAGTACTTCAAGAAATTTTGAAGCCTCCATTATATGGAGGAAGAATTCCCACTGTGGGAAATAATTTGGAACTTCTTTTTATCATTTTGCACGGGAATTTTTCTTCAAAACGTTTAAAAAATGATTAATTCGTTAGTTATTCAAGAAGTTGCCTTATCTCGCGGTTCATACGATATTCGTACGATATCCGATATTCGTTGTCCGCGACTTTGATTAAACCACATATTGTGCGAATGACCTTCTTTTCTAAGGTAGATAACAATCTACAATCGTTAGAGGTCATGGTCTAGCTCTCGCTTCCAAATGCCGGCACAGGTCTTATGAGTGCTTTATAAAGTGCGAGCTTGCACGATTACGACATATGTTTTGATCGCAATAATTTTGATTGGGCGACGAAAACTTGTTGTCCGGCAGCGATTTAAGATCATCTTCATGGTAAAACATTGGTCAGTGGTCGATCGGTTGGGACCAAAACCACATTGATAGTTGCCAATGGTGTTTTCAGCAAGAGTTGGTGTTTTCATTTGAGTCTGGCAAGTACAACATTAGCCAACACTTTGTAAGCAGTGCTCAACAGAGCGATACCACAATAGTTTCCACATTTAAGATGGTCTCCTTTTTTGTGCAGCGGACATATGAGTGCGGTCTTCCAATTCTCCGGTAACTCTTCTTGGTCCCAAATAGAGACGATGAGATCTTATAGATTTGTTGCAAGAGTAGCGCCTCCGAGCTTAATCAACTCTGCGTGGATTTTGTCGAGCCACGATGTTCTAATATTAGCGTTAAAAGAATTTGAATAATAATATAAAAAAATGTGTTATCATTAAATAATCATACCTATTGAGTATTTATTGAAGGAATGAAAACCATTCCGGCTAACATAAAACTTACGAATCAATGTATATAACAAAATTATACAATTAAGTAGTTTTTTTGTTGCGTATGTATCGCTGATTCAGGGCTACATACAATAGTCTTGGTTTTGGATCTAGTCATAAAGACTTCTGAAAGATGTAGGAACCAATAATTAAATCATATTAACAATTATCAAAATGTATTTGTTTACGTAATATGTACCTTGCTTTTGTGGCCTAATTTTCACTATTTGTTTAAGGAAACCTTACGTATTTGCCAGACAACTTTTCGACAATGATGTAACATATTTTCTTATATTAATCGGCATTTTTGATGACTTACAATCCAATGCATTTCCACTAACCCTAAGTTGGTAACTGTCATTTGCAAAAAAAATTAGTATCACTAAAATCTATAATAAATCTACAAAACAAATTATATTTTTGTACTTCTAAGTGTAATGACTTTTTTTGCATGGTCCATTATAATAAAGAGCAGCAACTGGTACAACACTCATTTTTATAATAATAACATTACACTTAGAGTTTTTGTACAAATTATTCAGAAATCCAAACAACGCTAAAATAATAAACGTCAAATTAGTTTATAAACAAGACCCAGCGAAATTAGAAATGATGTCGTATTTGTCATAAAACGGTTATTTCAATTGGTTTGAAATGATTAATCATTTATTTATTTATAAATCTACTTTATATTAATTTTAAAGTTTGTGTCAAATAAACTGTATTTAAATTGGATTTTCGGCGATTATATGACGTATTGGTCATAAAACGGCCAATTCAATTGATTTGTACTTTTAAAACAATATATTATAATTTTATATTTTTAATGATGTAATAAATTATGATATTATAATTATAAATTATAATACAAAAATTAAAGCAAGTCTTTAGTTCTCTAACTTTTGCTATGAAAAATTTTTGAATGTTTACAAAAGTTTCTATTCCATAATTTAGGACTTTGCAGACATGCTTTGCGGCGTTATGAACGACATGACAATTGCAATTACTTTTTTAAATATTTCCATTCAGTAATTTCCAAATTTGTAAAACAGAACAATGGTCCCATAATTAACATTTGCATTATCAGTTGAGTATGAAGTTTATAATTAATGGGCAACCCTTTTTTGTTCTGGCATTTGATTATATTATGCAGGTGATAACCATCAGCATAATCATCGGCCGATAATTATCGGCATAAAAATCCAATAATTTTATATTTCAATTTCTTTTGTGAAAAAACCTTTTACATAAACAACGTTAAAACGAAAAAACCGGAAAAATTTTTGTGATAACCGCAGACCGGAGATATAGCAAAAAAAACGGAGACTCCGAGTAAAAATTTCGAGTTGGCAACTGTGGCGAATGGTCATTAAAATTTGAAAACTTATCAGCAGACGCATTTGACCGAGCTTGGCAAGCCTGAAGTCAACACAGAATAAATCAAATAACATCTTTAAACTCGACTCCCAAAATTTAAAAAAATGGCTGTTTTACAAAAAATCTGATGGGTAACACCGATTGGTATGTTATTAATTGTTTTAAATTTTATAATACATTTTTTTATTAAACCTTCTATTGAACTTAACTGATCATTGTAAACTTTATAATTTTAAGCAAATTGCCATGGATTTCATGGTAATGCTTAAAAAGCAAATGTATTTATTAGAAAAATGGAAAGGATGCGTGAACCTCTTAAATTTTATAAGCGCAGAGGGTAATGTCAAAGATAGAAACGTTCTATCTTTACTGCAGCAACTAAAAATTAACACTAATATTTCTGAAGGTATGTAAATAATATGAGACTTTTATTGAATATTTTGTTATAATATAAAATAGCTAAAACAATGTCTTAAATTTCATTCTAGATAGTCA